>JAXIVD010000486.1:65000-145000 GCA_036785275.1 Cancer borealis
TTGGTTTAAATTAAACATTTTTTGAAAGCTTTTTCACCTTTCCTTAAATCAATAGGTATTGAAAGCTAACTAGCAAAGTTATCCTAAGAAATTTCTTCTAAATTATAAAGACTATAAACAGAATATGTGGAACTACTTAAAAAAAAAGTATTTGAGAGCTGAAAGAGCCGTTTGGGAGCCGGAAGAGCCGGCTCTTTTGAGTGAACGAGAACGAAAGACTCGGTTCTCGGAAAAGAGCCGGAACGCCCATCACTACGTCTCAGCTGAGGGAGACAGGGTTGCCATGAGTTGCCAAAGATCGCCAAGGGTGGAATACGACACGTAATTTAAATGTGGTACTAGACGGTTGGGTAGATAGGGAGCATTGTTAATGCTAATATAAGAAGCAGGTTGTATGTGAAACAAATTAGAGTCTGTAGGGTGAGTATTTGATACCCTCTTACGTTTCTTTCGTGTGAGAGGAGTACTTGTGTGCATTATCCGTTGCAGAACTTGTGTCACCTGATGAACTACGAATGCCACTTGTGAGCTGAGCCATATCAGCAAAGTTAACATGCGATGTGTTGGTTGTGACATTTTCCTGCTCCTGCGGGGTGTTATGGCATTCTCTGCAACTTCATCATCCCCTGTGTTTTGTTGGTTTGAACTGCAGTCCTCCCTATCAGAACAATTGACAGACAGGACCACACACTTAGGTGACAAACTGAACTGAAATATGAAATATTAAAAATTAATGTCATCTACCAACACAGGTAAGTGTTTGATAAAACTGAGAATATTTGATTGATTATGGGGAGGTAAACGATAGATTGGAGTGTGATAGGAGGGTAAGAAAGACGTGAGAGAAGAGTATAAGATGAAAGTACAGTATGTGACTAGTTGGGATAAGAATTAAAGATGTTAGATTTGTTAAGCCTAGCTTAAGAGTGCAGTATCTCAAAGTGCTGCAGAAATGGCTAGTTTTAGAGGATGCTTCCTCTAAAACAACATCCCCTTACTTTTCCCGGCATTTACTTTCACCTTCCTCCTCATACACACATTATAGAATTCATTTATAACTTCCTGCAGTTCCCTTTCATTCTCAGCAAGTAATACCGTGTCATCTGCAAACAGACATGCCACCACAGCCCAACCTCCTCCATCCATCTTCAACCTTGCACCAACATTTCCCACTTTAGCTTTCATGTCTTTCATACACCCATCCATAAAGATATTAAACAGCCATGGTGCCATCACACAGCCCTGCCTCACACCCATCTCTACAGAAAAACTCTCAGTGAAATCTCCCTCCACCCTTACCTTGCCCCCATGTAAAAGGCCTTAATTCCTTCCAACAGCTGCCCTCCCACACCATAAATCTTGAGGACATTCCAAAAAGCTTCTCTATCAACCCTGTCATATGCTTTCTCCAAGTCCATAAGGGCGGCATACAGTTTTTCATCCTTTCCAAAATACTCCTCAACCATCATCTTAATAGAAAAAAAAATGTAATATCAGATCAGTACATCACAGATGCGATTTATTCTGTACTTACATTATCAAGGTTATTTGTAAGGTTGTCACATGGACCATGGACCATGTAGGTCCATGTCGGAGGGAGGAGTGATACGACCACCAGTATGGGTTGTGGGAGCTGCTGGCTTACTTGGTGGGTGGTTGGGGAGTTTGTATCTAGGATTCAGACGAGGTGGTGCAGGAGATGGCTGGGTATGAGCGACTGGAATTTCCTGTGTGGAGTCGTCATCTTCTAGGCAGTCTTGTAGGACACTGAATCTGCTTGTGATGGCTGTAGTGGGAGAGGGGACACTAGGATGGACGGATGTTGACGGTGGTACTTCTGATGGTGGCATAGAAGCACTGGAGCGTTGAGGGGATGGTGGTCTGGGTTTTGGGTGGCTGAGCTGCCGTAGTTGCCTATTTATATCAGAGAGAGGTGTCCGGTCCTCAGCTAACTTAATGTATGTTTGTTGAGCCTCTCAGTTAAAGGGGCAGTAGTCTGATCTAGGGCCATGGGGCTCACCACATTGGAAACAGTAATATGGTCTGGTGCAGGTGTTATCATTGGCCTGGTAAGGATGAGATCCACTGCAGCGGGAGCATCTCAACGAGGACCAGCAGGTGTTAATGGAGTGGCCCACCCTCTGGCATGCTGGGCAGCAAAGGAGGGAGAGCAGATAGGTCTGTGTCCTGTATACTAGCTGATCAAATGGACACTTTCTGTGGGAGAGGGCCTGACACCTCAATACGGAGCCACTTACCCGTCGTAAAGCACGGGAGATGGCGGGGATGGATCCAGCATATCTCTTTGTGTTGTCCATAGCCCTGAGTGTATGACAAATCTCCTCTAACTCAGTGTCTTCAACTAGTGGCCCGATCCTACCGTACTGGAATGTTACTCCCTCATTGTCTGTATGGCGACAGGTAACCTGCCACTCCCCTAAGGTGAGGGTGCCCTTCTGCAAATCCGGCACATTATGGGTGTTATGTTCCCATAGAGCCACCACCATGGTAGAACCATTACCCAAGGAATGGGTTTACCCCTCAATAATATACTTGCTTAGTGGAGAGGCATGAAGGGCTTGAGAGACTTAGCAGGGGTTGGAAAATACTCTGACCCCATTGCAGACCCTGATCAATCTATATAGAAGCCTTGATGGGGTTGTCAGGGAGCTGTTGTGTTGCCGGATTGGTGCCGGTGTGAGGGACCTTGCATGTTTCCGGGTAGAGTGGAGTGGCATCCCACTTAGCAGTGGCGCCGAGAGGGGGCAAGTTGTCTGTTATTGTGTCCGTGTCCATGTCGGCTGTAGCCGGCATGGAGGTGTTAGCGGACGCCGCCAAGATAGTTTTGTAGGCAGGCACAGTAGGTAGAGTGACTGTGGTGATGGTGGTATTGAGGCCCAATTACAGCCGGAAAAACACTCGGTAAAAAGAGCAGTGTCCGTTCGCATCACTTACTCGTATTCGAATCACAAGTATACCTTTCTTGCTAGTCTTGTTTCATTCATTTTCTCTAATCTCACTTTACATTTCAGTGTTGCTTTCATCTGCCTTTCCTTAAAAGTGCTTCAACCCATATTCCCTATCAGTGCTTCTACTGCTGCATATCTAGGTGCATCTAGAGCCATTCTAGCTACCTTGGTTTGTCCCACCTCTAACTTTTCTATCTAACTCTCATTCCAAGCTATTACATCCATACCATACATGGTACTTGGGACAGCCACACTCTTCTACAATTCCCTCAGTACCTCATACTTGCATGCTTTCATTTTTGCTGCACTCCCTGCGACCTACCCATTGATTCGTCATACTTATCTTTTCATTCTTTGCTCTCTCACATCCATCTGTACTCATCCACACTCCTAAGTGCTTGTATTCTTTAGTCTGTTGCAACTTCTTTTCATCTAACATCCAGGTGGTATTACACTCATTCTCTGACCTATTGACTACCATTATCTTACTCTTCTCACTACTGAAGCTCACTCCAAAGTCTCTTCCATACCCTCCAATCACATCTAAAACACTTTGTAGTTCTTCTGCCGACTCACTTATAACAACCACATCATCCGCATAAAGTAACATACATATCTTATCCTCTCCAACTTTCACTCCCACATTCATTCTTCTTATCCTGATGTGGTGCCCGGGGGGGAGGGCTGGGGCTTGAGGCTGGTTCAGAAGTACGTTATTTATTTAAATGATGTTATTGGTTGATTAATTTCTTTACCTAATTAATTTGTTTTACTTTCACTTCACTGCTGAAGGACCACCAGTGTGATGCCTTGTCATTAAATCAACTTCTAATGGGGAACTCTCATGGCAATTAAAAAGATATTTACTTTGATTAATTAAATTTATTAATGGTCCCTGATGTTGGATATTTCCCTGAATATTAAGAAAAGAAAGCTGCCACCACCCCCAAAGGTTTAATGAGAATTAGGGGATTCTCAGGGAATTTTGTTTCTTCCTAAAGGGAAGTTAAAATATTCGAAAGAGAAAATAATTACTACCAGGGAAATATAGGCGACCAATGAAAAGAAAAGGGGAACTGATTTAACAATTTAGTTATTTGGTAGAGTGGACTGAGTTTCAATAAGGCACATGGATTCGTGGATTTGTTTCATATCCTTTTTCAAGAGTGTTGAGCACTTCCCACATTAACCTTACCACAACAACGGAGGTTATTATAACACGGAATCACTTTCTCAGATTTTACTTGAGTTATTTATTTACTGGTATACTTTGAATATCACCGGCTGATCATTGAGTCTTAGAAAAACACAGCTTAGTTATAGTATCAGACAACTTAATGGCTCATGACAGAAAAACATCACCTTCCTCAAAAAGAAAATAAATACACAGAATTGGCAATACTTATCTCACCTCGAGATACCAAACTCTTTACTCATTACAAGTTATACCCTTGACTCCCTTCCCTGAAAAATATCACCTTAAAAATGTTATAATTTTGTAACTGGGCCTGAGAACAGTTAAAGAACCTTTTCTCAGGGGGTTCATTTAACTACAAAAACAAAAGAAAGTAAATGAGAAATTGGTGTAACTGTCGTGGAGGCATTCTTTCCCTGTGGACGTGATAATAGCTTAGTTCCGAGTCAGTATAATTCACTTCCTTAACTCAGAAGTTAATACACAGTCACAATAACATAGAAATTACCGTGAAAAATATATATTGTACACCATGAAATATTTTGTAGGGAAATAGGGGACCATGCGGTTTTGAAACCACGTTGTCCTTCTTTAAGAGAAGGAAATTGGTATTATCCACTTATAATAGATCTCAATAGAGGTTTACATGTATTGTCAGACTACTGGGGAAGATTATGGACTATATAATAATGGCGAGAGGCATTGGATTTCACAAATATTGAGAAATTTCGAGAGCGATGTCACTCACCTGTGGACGTGATAATAGCTTAGTTCCGAGTGACGCTCTCTGGGAAGAAGGCGGGAGATGAGAAGGGGGAAGGGGGGGTTTCGAGGATATTCCTCCTTTGATCTTATTATTAATTGATTATTGAGACGTGAAATAGTTATCAGTTTATAGGAAATTAATTTTGACGCTAAATAAGTGACATTTAGATATCTATTGAACCTGATCTCTGGATTAATATATAGGGGAAAATTTTTGTCTACGTGACTTTTTGCACGTCACGGGCCCCGGGGCATGATCGCCTCACATGATGCAATATTACGTCATTCTTAACAAAGTTTGTGAGAAGATAACTAAGTAGGTTAATTATATTAGACTATGGAGAGCATTTTGACAAGTTAATGACTATTAATAGTGATTAGATTATGATACTAATTTCTTTCCATAGAAAACTGTCTGGTGGGAGGGGTTGACTGCATAGGATTTGAAAGTTTGGAGAAACAATTCTAATATAAACATTAATATAAACATATAGTATAAAATTATGAATGATATGTGAGTAAAAAAATTTATATAATGCAGTATCCCCTTGGGAATACAGGATCTAAGGGCAGACTAAACAAAACAAAAAGGTACATTCATTAGGCCTATTTGAGATTAAATTGGAGGCATCACACGACTTTTCCCTCCGGGTGAAATGTTTTTACTCACTAATAATAAAAAAAAATTACATCCTAACAGGTTTACAATTTAGGAACTGGTTTAGTGGTCACTAAGGCTACAACCCACCTTGGTTTTCCATCAGTCTAACATTCACTCGACCTTCCCCACCACTCCACTACTTAGCCCTTCCTGGCTAAAACACTGGCAACGTAATATGTGGTTCCTGAGAAACCAATTGCCTGGCTACTGCTGCTACTTGGCTGTAGTTCAGATTATTGTAGGGCACACCCCAGTCCACATACTCATGAGAGAAGTATGGATGATCTCGTCAACTGTACAAGATCCCGGACACTCGGTAGCTAAGTTGAGCCTTCCAACCCTTGACTTTTACACCAAAACAAACAATAACATAAATTCTCAGTCATTCATCTTCATTTGCTCACAACATTCGCATTCAATCACCCTTCATTCGTTTCCGCAGCAAGTGGTCATACAGGAAGCATTTGACAGAGCTTAGGCTACGTCCTGATGTCTCCTCCACCTCCTAACACCGGCAGACTGTAGTTTAGAGGCCTAATCACACTACTACCAGGTGTGATTCCCTCACGTTAAAGTGGCCTCCAGCTTCCTGAACTAGTCCATTGTGTGAACTACACACAATCCTGTGAACTTATCTTCTACTTCAAAAGATCACCACTCCTTCAGGGCTCAAACTAGGCCCGGGGGAATTAAGGTGGATAGTCTATCGACCTGTCACACCTGGGTCGATTCACCAACAACATACCTCCAAGGGGATTGCAACTTAGCACCACTAATTGTCCAAACCTGTTCCTCTACATCTTAAAACTAACTGTCAGCCTACTGGGGAGGGGGGAATCCACTTGACGAGGGGCATGGCGTCCGAAGAAGGCGAAGAAAGACTGGACGGCTGTTGAAGAGTGCACAGCATGGTTGAGTACTGTCTGGCAGGACGCCAGATACTGCGGCCACTTGAGTGGGTACCCTGCACATAGGATAGCCAGTGCCGTCTTGAGGGACGAATGGAGCCTCTCCGTGGTGCTGTTCCCTCGGGGATGATATGGGGTTGTATGGCAGTTGGCAATCCGATGCCTCCGGCAGAGGTCTTGGAACTGCCGGGACACAAACTCCAACCCGTTGTCGTGAACCACAGACTGGGGGGTGCCGAAGTCTGCGAGGTACTGCTCCATGCTCTCCACGACAGTGTGTGTGTGTGTTTTGTTTTAAGTGGAAATAATTTTCACGAACCTACTGAAATGATCCACTACCGAAATTTTCCACATTCTCCCTTGTTGTGGCAATGTTAGGCAGTGCTCAAAACACTTTGAATCCCACCGCTGCCACCAGTGTGGTGCCCGGGGGGGGGGGGGGGCTGGGGGCTGAGGCTGGTTCAGAAGTACGTTATTTATTTAAATGATGTTATTGGTTGATTAATTTCTTTACCTAATTAATTTGTTTTACTTTCACTTCACTGCTGAAGGACCACCAGTGTGATGCCTTGTCATTAAATTAACTTCTAATGGGGAACTCTCATGGCAATTAAAAAGATATTTACTTTGATTAATTAAATTTATTAATGGTCCCTGATGTTGGATATTTCCCTGAATATTAAGAAAAGAAAGCTGCCACCACCCCCAAAGGTTTAATGAGAATTAGGGGATTCTCAGGGAATTTTGTTTCTTCCTAAAGGGAAGTTAAAATATTCGAAAGAGAAAATAATTACTACCAGGGAAATATAGGCGACCAATGAAAAGAAAAGGGGAACTGATTTAACAATTTAGTTATTTGGTAGAGTGAACTGAGTTTCAATAAGGCACATGGATTCGTGGATTTGTTTCATATCCTTTTTCAAGAGTGTTGAGCACTTCCCACATTAACCTTACCACAACAACGGAGGTTATTATAACACGGAATCACTTTCTCAGATTTTACTTGAGTTATTTATTTACTGGTATACTTTGAATATCACCGGCTGATCATTGAGTCTTAGAAAAACACAGCTTAGTTATAGTATCAGACAACTTAATGGCTCATGACAGAAAAACATCACCTTCCTCAAAAAGAAAATAAATACACAGAATTGGCAATACTTATCTCACCTCGAGATACCAAACTCTTTACTCATTACAAGTTATACCCTTGACTCCCTTCCCTGAAAAATATCACCTTAAAAATGTTATAATTTTGTAACTGGGCCTGAGAACAGTTAAAGAACCTTTTCTCAGGGGGTTCATTTAACTACAAAAACAAAAGAAAGTAAATGAGAAATTGGTGTAACTGTCGTGGAGGCATTCTTTCCCTGTGGACGTGATAATAGCTTAGTTCCGAGTCAGTATAATTCACTTCCTTAACTCAGAAGTTAATACACAGTCACAATAACATAGAAATTACCGTGAAAAATATATATTGTACACCATGAAATATTTTGTAGGGAAATAGGGGACCATGCGGTTTTGAAACCACGTTGTCCTTCTTTAAGAGAAGGAAATTGGTATTATCCACTTATAATAGATCTCAATAGAGGTTTACATGTATTGTCAGACTACTGGGGAAGATTATGGACTATATAATAATGGCGAGAGGCATTGGATTTCACAAATATTGAGAAATTTCGAGAGCGATGTCACTCACCTGTGGACGTGATAATAGCTTAGTTCCGAGTGACGCTCTCTGGGAAGAAGGCGGGAGATGAGAAGGGGGAAGGGGGGGTTTCGAGGATATTCCTCCTTTGATCTTATTATTAATTGATTATTGAGACGTGAAATAGTTATCAGTTTATAGGAAATTAATTTTGACGCTAAATAAGTGACATTTAGATATCTATTGAACCTGATCTCTGGATTAATATATAGGGGAAAATTTTTGTCTACGTGACTTTTTGCACGTCACGGGCCCCGGGGCATGATCGCCTCACATGATGCAATATTACGTCATTCTTAACAAAGTTTGTGAGAAGATAACTAAGTAGGTTAATTATATTAGACTATGGAGAGCATTTTGACAAGTTAATGACTATTAATAGTGATTAGATTATGATACTAATTTCTTTCCATAGAAAACTGTCTGGTGGGAGGGGTTGACTGCATAGGATTTGAAAGTTTGGAGAAACAATTCTAATATAAACATTAATATAAACATATAGTATAAAATTATGAATGATATGTGAGTAAAAAAATTTATATAATGCAGTATCCCCTTGGGAATACAGGATCTAAGGGCAGACTAAACAAAACAAAAAGGTACATTCATTAGGCCTATTTGAGATTAAATTGGAGGCATCACACGACTTTTCCCTCCGGGTGAAATGTTTTTACTCACTAATAATAAAAAAAAATTACATCCTAACAGGTTTACAATTTAGGAACTGGTTTAGTGGTCACTAAGGCTACAACCCACCTTGGTTTTCCATCAGTCTAACATTCACTCGACCTTCCCCACCACTCCACTACTTAGCCCTTCCTGGCTAAAACACTGGCAACGTAATATGTGGTTCCTGAGAAACCAATTGCCTGGCTACTGCTGCTACTTGGCTGTAGTTCAGATTATTGTAGGGCACACCCCAGTCCACATACTCATGAGAGAAGTATGGATGATCTCGTCAACTGTACAAGATCCCGGACACTCGGTAGCTAAGTTGAGCCTTCCAACCCTTGACTTTTACACCAAAACAAACAATAACATAAATTCTCAGTCATTCATCTTCATTTGCTCACAACATTCGCATTCAATCACCCTTCATTCGTTTCCGCAGCAAGTGGTCATACAGGAAGCATTTGACAGAGCTTAGGCTACGTCCTGATGTCTCCTCCACCTCCTAACACCGGCAGACTGTAGTTTAGAGGCCTAATCACACTACTACCAGGTGTGATTCCCTCACGTTAAAGTGGCCTCCAGCTTCCTGAACTAGTCCATTGTGTGAACTACACACAATCCTGTGAACTTATCTTCTACTTCAAAAGATCACCACTCCTTCAGGGCTCAAACTAGGCCCGGGGGAATTAAGGTGGATAGTCTATCGACCTGTCACACCTGGGTCGATTCACCAACAACATACCTCCAAGGGGATTGCAACTTAGCACCACTAATTGTCCAAACCTGTTCCTCTACATCTTAAAACTAACTGTCAGCCTACTGGGGAGGGGGGAATCCACTTGACGAGGGGCATGGCGTCCGAAGAAGGCGAAGAAAGACTGGACGGCTGTTGAAGAGTGCACAGCATGGTTGAGTACTGTCTGGCAGGACGCCAGATACTGCGGCCACTTGAGTGGGTACCCTGCACATAGGATAGCCAGTGCCGTCTTGAGGGACGAATGGAGCCTCTCCGTGGTGCTGTTCCCTCGGGGATGATATGGGGTTGTATGGCAGTTGGCAATCCGATGCCTCCGGCAGAGGTCTTGGAACTGCCGGGACACAAACTCCAACCCGTTGTCGTGAACCACAGACTGGGGGGTGCCGAAGTCTGCGAGGTACTGCTCCATGCTCTCCACGACAGTGTGTGTGTGTGTTTTGTTTTAAGTGGAAATAATTTTCACGAACCTACTGAAATGATCCACTACCGAAATTTTCCACATTCTCCCTTGTTGTGGCAATGTTAGGCAGTGCTCAAAACACTTTGAATCCCACCGCTGCCACCAGTGTGGTGCCCGGGGGGGGGGGGGGGGCTGGGGGCTGAGGCTGGTTCAGAAGTACGTTATTTATTTAAATGATGTTATTGGTTGATTAATTTCTTTACCTAATTAATTTGTTTTACTTTCACTTCACTGCTGAAGGACCACCAGTGTGATGCCTTGTCATTAAATTAACTTCTAATGGGGAACTCTCATGGCAATTAAAAAGATATTTACTTTGATTAATTAAATTTATTAATGGTCCCTGATGTTGGATATTTCCCTGAATATTAAGAAAAGAAAGCTGCCACCACCCCCAAAGGTTTAATGAGAATTAGGGGATTCTCAGGGAATTTTGTTTCTTCCTAAAGGGAAGTTAAAATATTCGAAAGAGAAAATAATTACTACCAGGGAAATATAGGCGACCAATGAAAAGAAAAGGGGAACTGATTTAACAATTTAGTTATTTGGTAGAGTGAACTGAGTTTCAATAAGGCACATGGATTCGTGGATTTGTTTCATATCCTTTTTCAAGAGTGTTGAGCACTTCCCACATTAACCTTACCACAACAACGGAGGTTATTATAACACGGAATCACTTTCTCAGATTTTACTTGAGTTATTTATTTACTGGTATACTTTGAATATCACCGGCTGATCATTGAGTCTTAGAAAAACACAGCTTAGTTATAGTATCAGACAACTTAATGTCTCATGACAGAAAAACATCACCTTCCTCAAAAAGAAAATAAATACACAGAATTGGCAATACTTATCTCACCTCGAGATACCAAACTCTTTACTCATTACAAGTTATACCCTTGACTCCCTTCCCTGAAAAATATCACCTTAAAAATGTTATAATTTTGTAACTGGGCCTGAGAACAGTTAAAGAACCTTTTCTCAGGGGGTTCATTTAACTACAAAAACAAAAGAAAGTAAATGAGAAATTGGTGTAACTGTCGTGGAGGCATTCTTTCCCTGTGGACGTGATAATAGCTTAGTTCCGAGTCAGTATAATTCACTTCCTTAACTCAGAAGTTAATACACAGTCACAATAACATAGAAATTACCGTGAAAAATATATATTGTACACCATGAAATATTTTGTAGGGAAATAGGGGACCATGCGGTTTTGAAACCACGTTGTCCTTCTTTAAGAGAAGGAAATTGGTATTATCCACTTATAATAGATCTCAATAGAGGTTTACATGTATTGTCAGACTACTGGGGAAGATTATGGACTATATAATAATGGCGAGAGGCATTGGATTTCACAAATATTGAGAAATTTCGAGAGCGATGTCACTCACCTGTGGACGTGATAATAGCTTAGTTCCGAGTGACGCTCTCTGGGAAGAAGGCGGGAGATGAGAAGGGGGAAGGGGGGGTTTCGAGGATATTCCTCCTTTGATCTTATTATTAATTGATTATTGAGACGTGAAATAGTTATCAGTTTATAGGAAATTAATTTTGACGCTAAATAAGTGACATTTAGATATCTATTGAACCTGATCTCTGGATTAATATATAGGGGAAAATTTTTGTCTACGTGACTTTTTGCACGTCACGGGCCCCGGGGCATGATCGCCTCACATGATGCAATATTACGTCATTCTTAACAAAGTTTGTGAGAAGATAACTAAGTAGGTTAATTATATTAGACTATGGAGAGCATTTTGACAAGTTAATGACTATTAATAGTGATTAGATTATGATACTAATTTCTTTCCATAGAAAACTGTCTGGTGGGAGGGGTTGACTGCATAGGATTTGAAAGTTTGGAGAAACAATTCTAATATAAACATTAATATAAACATATAGTATAAAATTATGAATGATATGTGAGTAAAAAAATTTATATAATGCAGTATCCCCTTGGGAATACAGGATCTAAGGGCAGACTAAACAAAACAAAAAGGTACATTCATTAGGCCTATTTGAGATTAAATTGGAGGCATCACACGACTTTTCCCTCCGGGTGAAATGTTTTTACTCACTAATAATAAAAAAAAATTACATCCTAACAGGTTTACAATTTAGGAACTGGTTTAGTGGTCACTAAGGCTACAACCCACCTTGGTTTTCCATCAGTCTAACATTCACTCGACCTTCCCCACCACTCCACTACTTAGCCCTTCCTGGCTAAAACACTGGCAACGTAATATGTGGTTCCTGAGAAACCAATTGCCTGGCTACTGCTGCTACTTGGCTGTAGTTCAGATTATTGTAGGGCACACCCCAGTCCACATACTCATGAGAGAAGTATGGATGATCTCGTCAACTGTACAAGATCCCGGACACTCGGTAGCTAAGTTGAGCCTTCCAACCCTTGACTTTTACACCAAAACAAACAATAACATAAATTCTCAGTCATTCATCTTCATTTGCTCACAACATTCGCATTCAATCACCCTTCATTCGTTTCCGCAGCAAGTGGTCATACAGGAAGCATTTGACAGAGCTTAGGCTACGTCCTGATGTCTCCTCCACCTCCTAACACCGGCAGACTGTAGTTTAGAGGCCTAATCACACTACTACCAGGTGTGATTCCCTCACGTTAAAGTGGCCTCCAGCTTCCTGAACTAGTCCATTGTGTGAACTACACACAATCCTGTGAACTTATCTTCTACTTCAAAAGATCACCACTCCTTCAGGGCTCAAACTAGGCCCGGGGGAATTAAGGTGGATAGTCTATCGACCTGTCACACCTGGGTCGATTCACCAACAACATACCTCCAAGGGGATTGCAACTTAGCACCACTAATTGTCCAAACCTGTTCCTCTACATCTTAAAACTAACTGTCAGCCTACTGGGGAGGGGGGAATCCACTTGACGAGGGGCATGGCGTCCGAAGAAGGCGAAGAAAGACTGGACGGCTGTTGAAGAGTGCACAGCATGGTTGAGTACTGTCTGGCAGGACGCCAGATACTGCGGCCACTTGAGTGGGTACCCTGCACATAGGATAGCCAGTGCCGTCTTGAGGGACGAATGGAGCCTCTCCGTGGTGCTGTTCCCTCGGGGATGATATGGGGTTGTATGGCAGTTGGCAATCCGATGCCTCCGGCAGAGGTCTTGGAACTGCCGGGACACAAACTCCAACCCGTTGTCGTGGACCACAGACTGGGGGGTGCCGAAGTCTGCGAGGTACTGCTCCATGCTCTCCACGACAGTGTGTGTGTGTGTTTTGTTTTAAGTGGAAATAATTTTCACGAACCTACTGAAATGATCCACTACCGAAATTTTCCACATTCTCCCTTGTTGTGGCAATGTTAGGCAGTGCTCAAAACACTTTGAATCCCACCGCTGCCACCAGTGTGGTGCCCGGGGGGGGGGGGGTGGGCTGGGGGCTGAGGCTGGTTCAGAAGTACGTTATTTATTTAAATGATGTTATTGGTTGATTAATTTCTTTACCTAATTAATTTGTTTTACTTTCACTTCACTGCTGAAGGACCACCAGTGTGATGCCTTGTCATTAAATTAACTTCTAATGGGGAACTCTCATGGCAATTAAAAAGATATTTACTTTGATTAATTAAATTTATTAATGGTCCCTGATGTTGGATATTTCCCTGAATATTAAGAAAAGAAAGCTGCCACCACCCCCAAAGGTTTAATGAGAATTAGGGGATTCTCAGGGAATTTTGTTTCTTCCTAAAGGGAAGTTAAAATATTCGAAAGAGAAAATAATTACTACCAGGGAAATATAGGCGACCAATGAAAAGAAAAGGGGAACTGATTTAACAATTTAGTTATTTGGTAGAGTGGACTGAGTTTCAATAAGGCACATGGATTCGTGGATTTGTTTCATATCCTTTTTCAAGAGTGTTGAGCACTTCCCACATTAACCTTACCACAACAACGGAGGTTATTATAACACGGAATCACTTTCTCAGATTTTACTTGAGTTATTTATTTACTGGTATACTTTGAATATCACCGGCTGATCATTGAGTCTTAGAAAAACACAGCTTAGTTATAGTATCAGACAACTTAATGGCTCATGACAGAAAAACATCACCTTCCTCAAAAAGAAAATAAATACACAGAATTGGCAATACTTATCTCACCTCGAGATACCAAACTCTTTACTCATTACAAGTTATACCCTTGACTCCCTTCCCTGAAAAATATCACCTTAAAAATGTTATAATTTTGTAACTGGGCCTGAGAACAGTTAAAGAACCTTTTCTCAGGGGGTTCATTTAACTACAAAAACAAAAGAAAGTAAATGAGAAATTGGTGTAACTGTCGTGGAGGCATTCTTTCCCTGTGGACGTGATAATAGCTTAGTTCCGAGTCAGTATAATTCACTTCCTTAACTCAGAAGTTAATACACAGTCACAATAACATAGAAATTACCGTGAAAAATATATATTGTACACCATGAAATATTTTGTAGGGAAATAGGGGACCATGCGGTTTTGAAACCACGTTGTCCTTCTTTAAGAGAAGGAAATTGGTATTATCCACTTATAATAGATCTCAATAGAGGTTTACATGTATTGTCAGACTACTGGGGAAGATTATGGACTATATAATAATGGCGAGAGGCATTGGATTTCACAAATATTGAGAAATTTCGAGAGCGATGTCACTCACCTGTGGACGTGATAATAGCTTAGTTCCGAGTGACGCTCTCTGGGAAGAAGGCGGGAGATGAGAAGGGGGAAGGGGGGGTTTCGAGGATATTCCTCCTTTGATCTTATTATTAATTGATTATTGAGACGTGAAATAGTTATCAGTTTATAGGAAATTAATTTTGACGCTAAATAAGTGACATTTAGATATCTATTGAACCTGATCTCTGGATTAATATATAGGGGAAAATTTTTGTCTACGTGACTTTTTGCACGTCACGGGCCCCGGGGCATGATCGCCTCACATGATGCAATATTACGTCATTCTTAACAAAGTTTGTGAGAAGATAACTAAGTAGGTTAATTATATTAGACTATGGAGAGCATTTTGACAAGTTAATGACTATTAATAGTGATTAGATTATGATACTAATTTCTTTCCATAGAAAACTGTCTGGTGGGAGGGGTTGACTGCATAGGATTTGAAAGTTTGGAGAAACAATTCTAATATAAACATTAATATAAACATATAGTATAAAATTATGAATGATATGTGAGTAAAAAAATTTATATAATGCAGTATCCCCTTGGGAATACAGGATCTAAGGGCAGACTAAACAAAACAAAAAGGTACATTCATTAGGCCTATTTGAGATTAAATTGGAGGCATCACACGACTTTTCCCTCCGGGTGAAATGTTTTTACTCACTAATAATAAAAAAAAATTACATCCTAACAGGTTTACAATTTAGGAACTGGTTTAGTGGTCACTAAGGCTACAACCCACCTTGGTTTTCCATCAGTCTAACATTCACTCGACCTTCCCCACCACTCCACTACTTAGCCCTTCCTGGCTAAAACACTGGCAACGTAATATGTGGTTCCTGAGAAACCAATTGCCTGGCTACTGCTGCTACTTGGCTGTAGTTCAGATTATTGTAGGGCACACCCCAGTCCACATACTCATGAGAGAAGTATGGATGATCTCGTCAACTGTACAAGATCCCGGACACTCGGTAGCTAAGTTGAGCCTTCCAACCCTTGACTTTTACACCAAAACAAACAATAACATAAATTCTCAGTCATTCATCTTCATTTGCTCACAACATTCGCATTCAATCACCCTTCATTCGTTTCCGCAGCAAGTGGTCATACAGGAAGCATTTGACAGAGCTTAGGCTACGTCCTGATGTCTCCTCCACCTCCTAACACCGGCAGACTGTAGTTTAGAGGCCTAATCACACTACTACCAGGTGTGATTCCCTCACGTTAAAGTGGCCTCCAGCTTCCTGAACTAGTCCATTGTGTGAACTACACACAATCCTGTGAACTTATCTTCTACTTCAAAAGATCACCACTCCTTCAGGGCTCAAACTAGGCCCGGGGGAATTAAGGTGGATAGTCTATCGACCTGTCACACCTGGGTCGATTCACCAACAACATACCTCCAAGGGGATTGCAACTTAGCACCACTAATTGTCCAAACCTGTTCCTCTACATCTTAAAACTAACTGTCAGCCTACTGGGGAGGGGGGAATCCACTTGACGAGGGGCATGGCGTCCGAAGAAGGCGAAGAAAGACTGGACGGCTGTTGAAGAGTGCACAGCATGGTTGAGTACTGTCTGGCAGGACGCCAGATACTGCGGCCACTTGAGTGGGTACCCTGCACATAGGATAGCCAGTGCCGTCTTGAGGGACGAATGGAGCCTCTCCGTGGTGCTGTTCCCTCGAGGATGATATGGGGTTGTATGGCAGTTGGCAATCCGATGCCTCCGGCAGAGGTCTTGGAACTGCCGGGACACAAACTCCAACCCGTTGTCGTGGACCACAGACTGGGGGGTGCCGAAGTCTGCGAGGTACTGCTCCATGCTCTCCACGACAGTGTGTGTGTGTGTTTTGTTTTAAGTGGAAATAATTTTCACGAACCTACTGAAATGATCCACTACCGAAATTTTCCACATTCTCCCTTGTTGTGGCAATGTTAGGCAGTGCTCAAAACACTTTGAATCCCACCGCTGCCACCAGTGTGGTGCCCGGGGGGGGGGGGGGGGCTGGGGGCTGAGGCTGGTTCAGAAGTACGTTATTTATTTAAATGATGTTATTGGTTGATTAATTTCTTTACCTAATTAATTTGTTTTACTTTCACTTCACTGCTGAAGGACCACCAGTGTGATGCCTTGTCATTAAATTAACTTCTAATGGGGAACTCTCATGGCAATTAAAAAGATATTTACTTTGATTAATTAAATTTATTAATGGTCCCTGATGTTGGATATTTCCCTGAATATTAAGAAAAGAAAGCTGCCACCACCCCCAAAGGTTTAATGAGAATTAGGGGATTCTCAGGGAATTTTGTTTCTTCCTAAAGGGAAGTTAAAATATTCGAAAGAGAAAATAATTACTACCAGGGAAATATAGGCGACCAATGAAAAGAAAAGGGGAACTGATTTAACAATTTAGTTATTTGGTAGAGTGGACTGAGTTTCAATAAGGCACATGGATTCGTGGATTTGTTTCATATCCTTTTTCAAGAGTGTTGAGCACTTCCCACATTAACCTTACCACAACAACGGAGGTTATTATAACACGGAATCACTTTCTCAGATTTTACTTGAGTTATTTATTTACTGGTATACTTTGAATATCACCGGCTGATCATTGAGTCTTAGAAAAACACAGCTTAGTTATAGTATCAGACAACTTAATGGCTCATGACAGAAAAACATCACCTTCCTCAAAAAGAAAATAAATACACAGAATTGGCAATACTTATCTCACCTCGAGATACCAAACTCTTTACTCATTACAAGTTATACCCTTGACTCCCTTCCCTGAAAAATATCACCTTAAAAATGTTATAATTTTGTAACTGGGCCTGAGAACAGTTAAAGAACCTTTTCTCAGGGGGTTCATTTAACTACAAAAACAAAAGAAAGTAAATGAGAAATTGGTGTAACTGTCGTGGAGGCATTCTTTCCCTGTGGACGTGATAATAGCTTAGTTCCGAGTCAGTATAATTCACTTCCTTAACTCAGAAGTTAATACACAGTCACAATAACATAGAAATTACCGTGAAAAATATATATTGTACACCATGAAATATTTTGTAGGGAAATAGGGGACCATGCGGTTTTGAAACCACGTTGTCCTTCTTTAAGAGAAGGAAATTGGTATTATCCACTTATAATAGATCTCAATAGAGGTTTACATGTATTGTCAGACTACTGGGGAAGATTATGGACTATATAATAATGGCGCGAGGCATTGGATTTCACAAATATTGAGAAATTTCGAGAGCGATGTCACTCACCTGTGGACGTGATAATAGCTTAGTTCCGAGTGACGCTCTCTGGGAAGAAGGCGGGAGATGAGAAGGGGGAAGGGGGGGTTTCGAGGATATTCCTCCTTTGATCTTATTATTAATTGATTATTGAGACGTGAAATAGTTATCAGTTTATAGGAAATTAATTTTGACGCTAAATAAGTGACATTTAGATATCTATTGAACCTGATCTCTGGATTAATATATAGGGGAAAATTTTTGTCTACGTGACTTTTTGCACGTCACGGGCCCCGGGGCATGATCGCCTCACATGATGCAATATTACGTCATTCTTAACAAAGTTTGTGAGAAGATAACTAAGTAGGTTAATTATATTAGACTATGGAGAGCATTTTGACAAGTTAATGACTATTAATAGTGATTAGATTATGATACTAATTTCTTTCCATAGAAAACTGTCTGGTGGGAGGGGTTGACTGCATAGGATTTGAAAGTTTGGAGAAACAATTCTAATATAAACATTAATATAAACATATAGTATAAAATTATGAATGATATGTGAGTAAAAAAATTTATATAATGCAGTATCCCCTTGGGAATACAGGATCTAAGGGCAGACTAAACAAAACAAAAAGGTACATTCATTAGGCCTATTTGAGATTAAATTGGAGGCATCACACGACTTTTCCCTCCGGGTGAAATGTTTTTACTCACTAATAATAAAAAAAAATTACATCCTAACAGGTTTACAATTTAGGAACTGGTTTAGTGGTCACTAAGGCTACAACCCACCTTGGTTTTCCATCAGTCTAACATTCACTCGACCTTCCCCACCACTCCACTACTTAGCCCTTCCTGGCTAAAACACTGGCAACGTAATATGTGGTTCCTGAGAAACCAATTGCCTGGCTACTGCTGCTACTTGGCTGTAGTTCAGATTATTGTAGGGCACACCCCAGTCCACATACTCATGAGAGAAGTATGGATGATCTCGTCAACTGTACAAGATCCCGGACACTCGGTAGCTAAGTTGAGCCTTCCAACCCTTGACTTTTACACCAAAACAAACAATAACATAAATTCTCAGTCATTCATCTTCATTTGCTCACAACATTCGCATTCAATCACCCTTCATTCGTTTCCGCAGCAAGTGGTCATACAGGAAGCATTTGACAGAGCTTAGGCTACGTCCTGATGTCTCCTCCACCTCCTAACACCGGCAGACTGTAGTTTAGAGGCCTAATCACACTACTACCAGGTGTGATTCCCTCACGTTAAAGTGGCCTCCAGCTTCCTGAACTAGTCCATTGTGTGAACTACACACAATCCTGTGAACTTATCTTCTACTTCAAAAGATCACCACTCCTTCAGGGCTCAAACTAGGCCCGGGGGAATTAAGGTGGATAGTCTATCGACCTGTCACACCTGGGTCGATTCACCAACAACATACCTCCAAGGGGATTGCAACTTAGCACCACTAATTGTCCAAACCTGTTCCTCTACATCTTAAAACTAACTGTCAGCCTACTGGGGAGGGGGGAATCCACTTGACGAGGGGCATGGCGTCCGAAGAAGGCGAAGAAAGACTGGACGGCTGTTGAAGAGTGCACAGCATGGTTGAGTACTGTCTGGCAGGACGCCAGATACTGCGGCCACTTGAGTGGGTACCCTGCACATAGGATAGCCAGTGCCGTCTTGAGGGACGAATGGAGCCTCTCCGTGGTGCTGTTCCCTCGGGGATGATATGGGGTTGTATGGCAGTTGGCAATCCGATGCCTCCGGCAGAGGTCTTGGAACTGCCGGGACACAAACTCCAACCCGTTGTCGTGGACCACAGACTGGGGGGTGCCGAAGTCTGCGAGGTACTGCTCCATGCTCTCCACGACAGTGTGTGTGTGTGTTTTGTTTTAAGTGGAAATAATTTTCACGAACCTACTGAAATGATCCACTACCGAAATTTTCCACATTCTCCCTTGTTGTGGCAATGTTAGGCAGTGCTCAAAACACTTTGAATCCCACCGCTGCCACCAGTGTGGTGCCCGGGGGGGGGGGGGGGGGGCTGGGGGCTGAGGCTGGTTCAGAAGTACGTTATTTATTTAAATGATGTTATTGGTTGATTAATTTCTTTACCTAATTAATTTGTTTTACTTTCACTTCACTGCTGAAGGACCACCAGTGTGATGCCTTGTCATTAAATTAACTTCTAATGGGGAACTCTCATGGCAATTAAAAAGATATTTACTTTGATTAATTAAATTTATTAATGGTCCCTGATGTTGGATATTTCCCTGAATATTAAGAAAAGAAAGCTGCCACCACCCCCAAAGGTTTAATGAGAATTAGGGGATTCTCAGGGAATTTTGTTTCTTCCTAAAGGGAAGTTAAAATATTCGAAAGAGAAAATAATTACTACCAGGGAAATATAGGCGACCAATGAAAAGAAAAGGGGAACTGATTTAACAATTTAGTTATTTGGTAGAGTGGACTGAGTTTCAATAAGGCACATGGATTCGTGGATTTGTTTCATATCCTTTTTCAAGAGTGTTGAGCACTTCCCACATTAACCTTACCACAACAACGGAGGTTATTATAACACGGAATCACTTTCTCAGATTTTACTTGAGTTATTTATTTACTGGTATACTTTGAATATCACCGGCTGATCATTGAGTCTTAGAAAAACACAGCTTAGTTATAGTATCAGACAACTTAATGGCTCATGACAGAAAAACATCACCTTCCTCAAAAAGAAAATAAATACACAGAATTGGCAATACTTATCTCACCTCGAGATACCAAACTCTTTACTCATTACAAGTTATACCCTTGACTCCCTTCCCTGAAAAATATCACCTTAAAAATGTTATAATTTTGTAACTGGGCCTGAGAACAGTTAAAGAACCTTTTCTCAGGGGGTTCATTTAATTACAAAAACAAAAGAAAGTAAATGAGAAATTGGTGTAACTGTCGTGGAGGCATTCTTTCCCTGTGGACGTGATAATAGCTTAGTTCCGAGTCAGTATAATTCACTTCCTTAACTCAGAAGTTAATACACAGTCACAATAACATAGAAATTACCGTGAAAAATATATATTGTACACCATGAAATATTTTGTAGGGAAATAGGGGACCATGCGGTTTTGAAACCACGTTGTCCTTCTTTAAGAGAAGGAAATTGGTATTATCCACTTATAATAGATCTCAATAGAGGTTTACATGTATTGTCAGACTACTGGGGAAGATTATGGACTATATAATAATGGCGAGAGGCATTGGATTTCACAAATATTGAGAAATTTCGAGAGCGATGTCACTCACCTGTGGACGTGATAATAGCTTAGTTCCGAGTGACGCTCTCTGGGAAGAAGGCGGGAGATGAGAAGGGGGAAGGGGGGGTTTCGAGGATATTCCTCCTTTGATCTTATTATTAATTGATTATTGAGACGTGAAATAGTTATCAGTTTATAGGAAATTAATTTTGACGCTAAATAAGTGACATTTAGATATCTATTGAACCTGATCTCTGGATTAATATATAGGGGAAAATTTTTGTCTACGTGACTTTTTGCACGTCACGGGCCCCGGGGCATGATCGCCTCACATGATGCAATATTACGTCATTCTTAACAAAGTTTGTGAGAAGATAACTAAGTAGGTTAATTATATTAGACTATGGAGAGCATTTTGACAAGTTAATGACTATTAATAGTGATTAGATTATGATACTAATTTCTTTCCATAGAAAACTGTCTGGTGGGAGGGGTTGACTGCATAGGATTTGAAAGTTTGGAGAAACAATTCTAATATAAACATTAATATAAACATATAGTATAAAATTATGAATGATATGTGAGTAAAAAAATTTATATAATGCAGTATCCCCTTGGGAATACAGGATCTAAGGGCAGACTAAACAAAACAAAAAGGTACATTCATTAGGCCTATTTGAGATTAAATTGGAGGCATCACACGACTTTTCCCTCCGGGTGAAATGTTTTTACTCACTAATAATAAAAAAAAATTACATCCTAACAGGTTTACAATTTAGGAACTGGTTTAGTGGTCACTAAGGCTACAACCCACCTTGGTTTTCCATCAGTCTAACATTCACTCGACCTTCCCCACCACTCCACTACTTAGCCCTTCCTGGCTAAAACACTGGCAACGTAATATGTGGTTCCTGAGAAACCAATTGCCTGGCTACTGCTGCTACTTGGCTGTAGTTCAGATTATTGTAGGGCACACCCCAGTCCACATACTCATGAGAGAAGTATGGATGATCTCGTCAACTGTACAAGATCCCGGACACTCGGTAGCTAAGTTGAGCCTTCCAACCCTTGACTTTTACACCAAAACAAACAATAACATAAATTCTCAGTCATTCATCTTCATTTGCTCACAACATTCGCATTCAATCACCCTTCATTCGTTTCCGCAGCAAGTGGTCATACAGGAAGCATTTGACAGAGCTTAGGCTACGTCCTGATGTCTCCTCCACCTCCTAACACCGGCAGACTGTAGTTTAGAGGCCTAATCACACTACTACCAGGTGTGATTCCCTCACGTTAAAGTGGCCTCCAGCTTCCTGAACTAGTCCATTGTGTGAACTACACACAATCCTGTGAACTTATCTTCTACTTCAAAAGATCACCACTCCTTCAGGGCTCAAACTAGGCCCGGGGGAATTAAGGGGGATAGTCTATCGACCTGTCACACCTGGGTCGATTCACCAACAACATACCTCCAAGGGGATTGCAACTTAGCACCACTAATTGTCCAAACCTGTTCCTCTACATCTTAAAACTAACTGTCAGCCTACTGGGGAGGGGGGAATCCACTTGACGAGGGGCATGGCGTCCGAAGAAGGCGAAGAAAGACTGGACGGCTGTTGAAGAGTGCACAGCATGGTTGAGTACTGTCTGGCAGGACGCCAGATACTGCGGCCACTTGAGTGGGTACCCTGCACATAGGATAGCCAGTGCCGTCTTGAGGGACGAATGGAGCCTCTCCGTGGTGCTGTTCCCTCGGGGATGATATGGGGTTGTATGGCAGTTGGCAATCCGATGCCTCCGGCAGAGGTCTTGGAACTGCCGGGACACAAACTCCAACCCGTTGTCGTGGACCACAGACTGGGGGGTGCCGAAGTCTGCGAGGTACTGCTCCATGCTCTCCACGACAGTGTGTGTGTGTGTTTTGTTTTAAGTGGAAATAATTTTCACGAACCTACTGAAATGATCCACTACCGAAATTTTCCACATTCTCCCTTGTTGTGGCAATGTTAGGCAGTGCTCAAAACACTTTGAATCCCACCGCTGCCACCAGTGTGGTGCCCGGGGGGGGGGGGGGGGCTGGGGGCTGAGGCTGGTTCAGAAGTACGTTATTTATTTAAATGATGTTATTGGTTGATTAATTTCTTTACCTAATTAATTTGTTTTACTTTCACTTCACTGCTGAAGGACCACCAGTGTGATGCCTTGTCATTAAATTAACTTCTAATGGGGAACTCTCATGGCAATTAAAAAGATATTTACTTTGATTAATTAAATTTATTAATGGTCCCTGATGTTGGATATTTCCCTGAATATTAAGAAAAGAAAGCTGCCACCACCCCCAAAGGTTTAATGAGAATTAGGGGATTCTCAGGGAATTTAGTTTCTTCCTAAAGGGAAGTTAAAATATTCGAAAGAGAAAATAATTACTACCAGGGAAATATAGGCGACCAATGAAAAGAAAAGGGGAACTGATTTAACAATTTAGTTATTTGGTAGAGTGGACTGAGTTTCAATAAGGCACATGGATTCGTGGATTTGTTTCATATCCTTTTTCAAGAGTGTTGAGCACTTCCCACATTAACCTTACCACAACAACGGAGGTTATTATAACACGGAATCACTTTCTCAGATTTTACTTGAGTTATTTATTTACTGGTATACTTTGAATATCACCGGCTGATCATTGAGTCTTAGAAAAACACAGCTTAGTTATAGTATCAGACAACTTAATGGCTCATGACAGAAAAACATCACCTTCCTCAAAAAGAAAATAAATACACAGAATTGGCAATACTTATCTCACCTCGAGATACCAAACTCTTTACTCATTACAAGTTATACCCTTGACTCCCTTCCCTGAAAAATATCACCTTAAAAATGTTATAATTTTGTAACTGGGCCTGAGAACAGTTAAAGAACCTTTTCTCAGGGGGTTCATTTAACTACAAAAACAAAAGAAAGTAAATGAGAAATTGGTGTAACTGTCGTGGAGGCATTCTTTCCCTGTGGACGTGATAATAGCTTAGTTCCGAGTCAGTATAATTCACTTCCTTAACTCAGAAGTTAATACACAGTCACAATAACATAGAAATTACCGTGAAAAATATATATTGTACACCATGAAATATTTTGTAGGGAAATAGGGGACCATGCGGTTTTGAAACCACGTTGTCCTTCTTTAAGAGAAGGAAATTGGTATTATCCACTTATAATAGATCTCAATAGAGGTTTACATGTATTGTCAGACTACTGGGGAAGATTATGGACTATATAATAATGGCGAGAGGCATTGGATTTCACAAATATTGAGAAATTTCGAGAGCGATGTCACTCACCTGTGGACGTGATAATAGCTTAGTTCCGAGTGACGCTCTCTGGGAAGAAGGCGGGAGATGAGAAGGGGGAAGGGGGGGTTTCGAGGATATTCCTCCTTTGATCTTATTATTAATTGATTATTGAGACGTGAAATAGTTATCAGTTTATAGGAAATTAATTTTGACGCTAAATAAGTGACATTTAGATATCTATTGAACCTGATCTCTGGATTAATATATAGGGGAAAATTTTTGTCTACGTGACTTTTTGCACGTCACGGGCCCCGGGGCATGATCGCCTCACATGATGCAATATTACGTCATTCTTAACAAAGTTTGTGAGAAGATAACTAAGTAGGTTAATTATATTAGACTATGGAGAGCATTTTGACAAGTTAATGACTATTAATAGTGATTAGATTATGATACTAATTTCTTTCCATAGAAAACTGTCTGGTGGGAGGGGTTGACTGCATAGGATTTGAAAGTTTGGAGAAACAATTCTAATATAAACATTAATATAAACATATAGTATAAAATTATGAATGATATGTGAGTAAAAAAATTTATATAATGCAGTATCCCCTTGGGAATACAGGATCTAAGGGCAGACTAAACAAAACAAAAAGGTACATTCATTAGGCCTATTTGAGATTAAATTGGAGGCATCACACGACTTTTCCCTCCGGGTGAAATGTTTTTACTCACTAATAATAAAAAAAAATTACATCCTAACAGGTTTACAATTTAGGAACTGGTTTAGTGGTCACTAAGGCTACAACCCACCTTGGTTTTCCATCAGTCTAACATTCACTCGACCTTCCCCACCACTCCACTACTTAGCCCTTCCTGGCTAAAACACTGGCAACGTAATATGTGGTTCCTGAGAAACCAATTGCCTGGCTACTGCTGCTACTTGACTGTAGTTCAGATTATTGTAGGGCACACCCCAGTCCACATACTCATGAGAGAAGTATGGATGATCTCGTCAACTGTACAAGATCCCGGACACTCGGTAGCTAAGTTGAGCCTTCCAACCCTTGACTTTTACACCAAAACAAACAATAACATAAATTCTCAGTCATTCATCTTCATTTGCTCACAACATTCGCATTCAATCACCCTTCATTCGTTTCCGCAGCAAGTGGTCATACAGGAAGCATTTGACAGAGCTTAGGCTACGTCCTGATGTCTCCTCCACCTCCTAACACCGGCAGACTGTAGTTTAGAGGCCTAATCACACTACTACCAGGTGTGATTCCCTCACGTTAAAGTGGCCTCCAGCTTCCTGAACTAGTCCATTGTGTGAACTACACACAATCCTGTGAACTTATCTTCTACTTCAAAAGATCACCACTCCTTCAGGGCTCAAACTAGGCCCGGGGGAATTAAGGTGGATAGTCTATCGACCTGTCACACCTGGGTCGATTCACCAACAACATACCTCCAAGGGGATTGCAACTTAGCACCACTAATTGTCCAAACCTGTTCCTCTACATCTTAAAACTAACTGTCAGCCTACTGGGGAGGGGGGAATCCACTTGACGAGGGGCATGGCGTCCGAAGAAGGCGAAGAAAGACTGGACGGCTGTTGAAGAGTGCACAGCATGGTTGAGTACTGTCTGGCAGGACGCCAGATACTGCGGCCACTTGAGTGGGTACCCTGCACATAGGATAGCCAGTGCCGTCTTGAGGGACGAATGGAGCCTCTCCGTGGTGCTGTTCCCTCGGGGATGATATGGGGTTGTATGGCAGTTGGCAATCCGATGCCTCCGGCAGAGGTCTTGGAACTGCCGGGACACAAACTCCAACCCGTTGTCGTGAACCACAGACTGGGGGGTGCCGAAGTCTGCGAGGTACTGCTCCATGCTCTCCACGACAGTGTGTGTGTGTGTTTTGTTTTAAGTGGAAATAATTTTCACGAACCTACTGAAATGATCCACTACCGAAATTTTCCACATTCTCCCTTGTTGTGGCAATGTTAGGCAGTGCTCAAAACACTTTGAATCCCACCGCTGCCACCAGTGTGGTGCCCGGGGGGGGGGGGGGGGGGCTGGGGGCTGAGGCTGGTTCAGAAGTACGTTATTTATTTAAATGATGTTATTGGTTGATTAATTTCTTTACCTAATTAATTTGTTTTACTTTCACTTCACTGCTGAAGGACCACCAGTGTGATGCCTTGTCATTAAATTAACTTCTAATGGGGAACTCTCATGGCAATTAAAAAGATATTTACTTTGATTAATTAAATTTATTAATGGTCCCTGATGTTGGATATTTCCCTGAATATTAAGAAAAGAAAGCTGCCACCACCCCCAAAGGTTTAATGAGAATTAGGGGATTCTCAGGGAATTTTGTTTCTTCCTAAAGGGAAGTTAAAATATTCGAAAGAGAAAATAATTACTACCAGGGAAATATAGGCGACCAATGAAAAGAAAAGGGGAACTGATTTAACAATTTAGTTATTTGGTAGAGTGGACTGAGTTTCAATAAGGCACATGGATTCGTGGATTTGTTTCATATCCTTTTTCAAGAGTGTTGAGCACTTCCCACATTAACCTTACCACAACAACGGAGGTTATTATAACACGGAATCACTTTCTCAGATTTTACTTGAGTTATTTATTTACTGGTATACTTTGAATATCACCGGCTGATCATTGAGTCTTAGAAAAACACAGCTTAGTTATAGTATCAGACAACTTAATGGCTCATGACAGAAAAACATCACCTTCCTCAAAAAGAAAATAAATACACAGAATTGGCAATACTTATCTCACCTCGAGATACCAAACTCTTTACTCATTACAAGTTATACCCTTGACTCCCTTCCCTGAAAAATATCACCTTAAAAATGTTATAATTTTGTAACTGGGCCTGAGAACAGTTAAAGAACCTTTTCTCAGGGGGTTCATTTAACTACAAAAACAAAAGAAAGTAAATGAGAAATTGGTGTAACTGTCGTGGAGGCATTCTTTCCCTGTGGACGTGATAATAGCTTAGTTCCGAGTCAGTATAATTCACTTCCTTAACTCAGAAGTTAATACACAGTCACAATAACATAGAAATTACCGTGAAAAATATATATTGTACACCATGAAATATTTTGTAGGGAAATAGGGGACCATGCGGTTTTGAAACCACGTTGTCCTTCTTTAAGAGAAGGAAATTGGTATTATCCACTTATAATAGATCTCAATAGAGGTTTACATGTATTGTCAGACTACTGGGGAAGATTATGGACTATATAATAATGGCGAGAGGCATTGGATTTCACAAATATTGAGAAATTTCGAGAGCGATGTCACTCACCTGTGGACGTGATAATAGCTTAGTTCCGAGTGACGCTCTCTGGGAAGAAGGCGGGAGATGAGAAGGGGGAAGGGGGGGTTTCGAGGATATTCCTCCTTTGATCTTATTATTAATTGATTATTGAGACGTGAAATAGTTATCAGTTTATAGGAAATTAATTTTGACGCTAAATAAGTGACATTTAGATATCTATTGAACCTGATCTCTGGATTAATATATAGGGGAAAATTTTTGTCTACGTGACTTTTTGCACGTCACGGGCCCCGGGGCATGATCGCCTCACATGATGCAATATTACGTCATTCTTAACAAAGTTTGTGAGAAGATAACTAAGTAGGTTAATTATATTAGACTATGGAGAGCATTTTGACAAGTTAATGACTATTAATAGTGATTAGATTATGATACTAATTTCTTTCCATAGAAAACTGTCTGGTGGGAGGGGTTGACTGCATAGGATTTGAAAGTTTGGAGAAACAATTCTAATATAAACATTAATATAAACATATAGTATAAAATTATGAATGATATGTGAGTAAAAAAATTTATATAATGCAGTATCCCCTTGGGAATACAGGATCTAAGGGCAGACTAAACAAAACAAAAAGGTACATTCATTAGGCCTATTTGAGATTAAATTGGAGGCATCACACGACTTTTCCCTCCGGGTGAAATGTTTTTACTCACTAATAATAAAAAAAAATTACATCCTAACAGGTTTACAATTTAGGAACTGGTTTAGTGGTCACTAAGGCTACAACCCACCTTGGTTTTCCATCAGTCTAACATTCACTCGACCTTCCCCACCACTCCACTACTTAGCCCTTCCTGGCTAAAACACTGGCAACGTAATATGTGGTTCCTGAGAAACCAATTGCCTGGCTACTGCTGCTACTTGGCTGTAGTTCAGATTATTGTAGGGCACACCCCAGTCCACATACTCATGAGAGAAGTATGGATGATCTCGTCAACTGTACAAGATCCCGGACACTCGGTAGCTAAGTTGAGCCTTCCAACCCTTGACTTTTACACCAAAACAAACAATAACATAAATTCTCAGTCATTCATCTTCATTTGCTCACAACATTCGCATTCAATCACCCTTCATTCGTTTCCGCAGCAAGTGGTCATACAGGAAGCATTTGACAGAGCTTAGGCTACGTCCTGATGTCTCCTCCACCTCCTAACACCGGCAGACTGTAGTTTAGAGGCCTAATCACACTACTACCAGGTGTGATTCCCTCACGTTAAAGTGGCCTCCAGCTTCCTGAACTAGTCCATTGTGTGAACTACACACAATCCTGTGAACTTATCTTCTACTTCAAAAGATCACCACTCCTTCAGGGCTCAAACTAGGCCCGGGGGAATTAAGGTGGATAGTCTATCGACCTGTCACACCTGGGTCGATTCACCAACAACATACCTCCAAGGGGATTGCAACTTAGCACCACTAATTGTCCAAACCTGTTCCTCTACATCTTAAAACTAACTGTCAGCCTACTGGGGAGGGGGGAATCCACTTGACGAGGGGCATGGCGTCCGAAGAAGGCGAAGAAAGACTGGACGGCTGTTGAAGAGTGCACAGCATGGTTGAGTACTGTCTGGCAGGACGCCAGATACTGCGGCCACTTGAGTGGGTACCCTGCACATAGGATAGCCAGTGCCGTCTTGAGGGACGAATGGAGCCTCTCCGTGGTGCTGTTCCCTCGGGGATGATATGGGGTTGTATGGCAGTTGGCAATCCGATGCCTCCGGCAGAGGTCTTGGAACTGCCGGGACACAAACTCCAACCCGTTGTCGTGGACCACAGACTGGGGGGTGCCGAAGTCTGCGAGGTACTGCTCCATGCTCTCCACGACAGTGTGTGTGTGTGTTTTGTTTTAAGTGGAAATAATTTTCACGAACCTACTGAAATGATCCACTACCGAAATTTTCCACATTCTCCCTTGTTGTGGCAATGTTAGGCAGTGCTCAAAACACTTTGAATCCCACCGCTGCCACCAGTGTGGTGCCCGGGGGGGGGGGGGGGGGGGGGGCTGGGGGCTGAGGCTGGTTCAGAAGTACGTTATTTATTTAAATGATGTTATTGGTTGATTAATTTCTTTACCTAATTAATTTGTTTTACTTTCACTTCACTGCTGAAGGACCACCAGTGTGATGCCTTGTCATTAAATTAACTTCTAATGGGGAACTCTCATGGCAATTAAAAAGATATTTACTTTGATTAATTAAATTTATTAATGGTCCCTGATGTTGGATATTTCCCTGAATATTAAGAAAAGAAAGCTGCCACCACCCCCAAAGGTTTAATGAGAATTAGGGGATTCTCAGGGAATTTTGTTTCTTCCTAAAGGGAAGTTAAAATATTCGAAAGAGAAAATAATTACTACCAGGGAAATATAGGCGACCAATGAAAAGAAAAGGGGAACTGATTTAACAATTTAGTTATTTGGTAGAGTGGACTGAGTTTCAATAAGGCACATGGATTCGTGGATTTGTTTCATATCCTTTTTCAAGAGTGTTGAGCACTTCCCACATTAACCTTACCACAACAACGGAGGTTATTATAACACGGAATCACTTTCTCAGATTTTACTTGAGTTATTTATTTACTGGTATACTTTGAATATCACCGGCTGATCATTGAGTCTTAGAAAAACACAGCTTAGTTATAGTATCAGACAACTTAATGGCTCATGACAGAAAAACATCACCTTCCTCAAAAAGAAAATAAATACACAGAATTGGCAATACTTATCTCACCTCGAGATACCAAACTCTTTACTCATTACAAGTTATACCCTTGACTCCCTTCCCTGAAAAATATCACCTTAAAAATGTTATAATTTTGTAACTGGGCCTGAGAACAGTTAAAGAACCTTTTCTCAGGGGGTTCATTTAATTACAAAAACAAAAGAAAGTAAATGAGAAATTGGTGTAACTGTCGTGGAGGCATTCTTTCCCTGTGGACGTGATAATAGCTTAGTTCCGAGTCAGTATAATTCACTTCCTTAACTCAGAAGTTAATACACAGTCACAATAACATAGAAATTACCGTGAAAAATATATATTGTACACCATGAAATATTTTGTAGGGAAATAGGGGACCATGCGGTTTTGAAACCACGTTGTCCTTCTTTAAGAGAAGGAAATTGGTATTATCCACTTATAATAGATCTCAATAGAGGTTTACATGTATTGTCAGACTACTGGGGAAGATTATGGACTATATAATAATGGCGAGAGGCATTGGATTTCACAAATATTGAGAAATTTCGAGAGCGATGTCACTCACCTGTGGACGTGATAATAGCTTAGTTCCGAGTGACGCTCTCTGGGAAGAAGGCGGGAGATGAGAAGGGGGAAGGGGGGGTTTCGAGGATATTCCTCCTTTGATCTTATTATTAATTGATTATTGAGACGTGAAATAGTTATCAGTTTATAGGAAATTAATTTTGACGCTAAATAAGTGACATTTAGATATCTATTGAACCTGATCTCTGGATTAATATATAGGGGAAAATTTTTGTCTACGTGACTTTTTGCACGTCACGGGCCCCGGGGCATGATCGCCTCACATGATGCAATATTACGTCATTCTTAACAAAGTTTGTGAGAAGATAACTAAGTAGGTTAATTATATTAGACTATGGAGAGCATTTTGACAAGTTAATGACTATTAATAGTGATTAGATTATGATACTAATTTCTTTCCATAGAAAACTGTCTGGTGGGAGGGGTTGACTGCATAGGATTTGAAAGTTTGGAGAAACAATTCTAATATAAACATTAATATAAACATATAGTATAAAATTATGAATGATATGTGAGTAAAAAAATTTATATAATGCAGTATCCCCTTGGGAATACAGGATCTAAGGGCAGACTAAACAAAACAAAAAGGTACATTCATTAGGCCTATTTGAGATTAAATTGGAGGCATCACACGACTTTTCCCTCCGGGTGAAATGTTTTTACTCACTAATAATAAAAAAAAATTACATCCTAACAGGTTTACAATTTAGGAACTGGTTTAGTGGTCACTAAGGCTACAACCCACCTTGGTTTTCCATCAGTCTAACATTCACTCGACCTTCCCCACCACTCCACTACTTAGCCCTTCCTGGCTAAAACACTGGCAACGTAATATGTGGTTCCTGAGAAACCAATTGCCTGGCTACTGCTGCTACTTGGCTGTAGTTCAGATTATTGTAGGGCACACCCCAGTCCACATACTCATGAGAGAAGTATGGATGATCTCGTCAACTGTACAAGATCCCGGACACTCGGTAGCTAAGTTGAGCCTTCCAACCCTTGACTTTTACACCAAAACAAACAATAACATAAATTCTCAGTCATTCATCTTCATTTGCTCACAACATTCGCATTCAATCACCCTTCATTCGTTTCCGCAGCAAGTGGTCATACAGGAAGCATTTGACAGAGCTTAGGCTACGTCCTGATGTCTCCTCCACCTCCTAACACCGGCAGACTGTAGTTTAGAGGCCTACTACCACTACTACCAGGTGTGATTCCCTCACGTTAAAGTGGCCTCCAGCTTCCTGAACTAGTCCATTGTGTGAACTACACACAATCCTGTGAACTTATCTTCTACTTCAAAAGATCACCACTCCTTCAGGGCTCAAACTAGGCCCGGGGGAATTAAGGGGGATAGTCTATCGACCTGTCACACCTGGGTCGATTCACCAACAACATACCTCCAAGGGGATTGCAACTTAGCACCACTAATTGTCCAAACCTGTTCCTCTACATCTTAAAACTAACTGTCAGCCTACTGGGGAGGGGGGAATCCACTTGACGAGGGGCATGGCGTCCGAAGAAGGCGAAGAAAGACTGGACGGCTGTTGAAGAGTGCACAGCATGGTTGAGTACTGTCTGGCAGGACGCCAGATACTGCGGCCACTTGAGTGGGTACCCTGCACATAGGATAGCCAGTGCCGTCTTGAGGGACGAATGGAGCCTCTCCGTGGTGCTGTTCCCTCGGGGATGATATGGGGTTGTATGGCAGTTGGCAATCCGATGCCTCCGGCAGAGGTCTTGGAACTGCCGGGACACAAACTCCAACCCGTTGTCGTGGACCACAGACTGGGGGGTGCCGAAGTCTGCGAGGTACTGCTCCATGCTCTCCACGACAGTGTGTGTGTGTGTTTTGTTTTAAGTGGAAATAATTTTCACGAACCTACTGAAATGATCCACTACCGAAATTTTCCACATTCTCCCTTGTTGTGGCAATGTTAGGCAGTGCTCAAAACACTTTGAATCCCACCGCTGCCACCAGTGTGGTGCCCGGGGGGGGGGGGGGGGGGGGGGGCTGGGGGCTGAGGCTGGTTCAGAAGTACGTTATTTATTTAAATGATGTTATTGGTTGATTAATTTCTTTACCTAATTAATTTGTTTTACTTTCACTTCACTGCTGAAGGACCACCAGTGTGATGCCTTGTCATTAAATTAACTTCTAATGGGGAACTCTCATGGCAATTAAAAAGATATTTACTTTGATTAATTAAATTTATTAATGGTCCCTGATGTTGGATATTTCCCTGAATATTAAGAAAAGAAAGCTGCCACCACCCCCAAAGGTTTAATGAGAATTAGGGGATTCTCAGGGAATTTTGTTTCTTCCTAAAGGGAAGTTAAAATATTCGAAAGAGAAAATAATTACTACCAGGGAAATATAGGCGACCAATGAAAAGAAAAGGGGAACTGATTTAACAATTTAGTTATTTGGTAGAGTGGACTGAGTTTCAATAAGGCACATGGATTCGTGGATTTGTTTCATATCCTTTTTCAAGAGTGTTGAGCACTTCCCACATTAACCTTACCACAACAACGGAGGTTATTATAACACGGAATCACTTTCTCAGATTTTACTTGAGTTATTTATTTACTGGTATACTTTGAATATCACCGGCTGATCATTGAGTCTTAGAAAAACACAGCTTAGTTATAGTATCAGACAACTTAATGGCTCATGACAGAAAAACATCACCTTCCTCAAAAAGAAAATAAATACACAGAATTGGCAATACTTATCTCACCTCGAGATACCAAACTCTTTACTCATTACAAGTTATACCCTTGACTCCCTTCCCTGAAAAATATCACCTTAAAAATGTTATAATTTTGTAACTGGGCCTGAGAACAGTTAAAGAACCTTTTCTCAGGGGGTTCATTTAATTACAAAAACAAAAGAAAGTAAATGAGAAATTGGTGTAACTGTCGTGGAGGCATTCTTTCCCTGTGGACGTGATAATAGCTTAGTTCCGAGTCAGTATAATTCACTTCCTTAACTCAGAAGTTAATACACAGTCACAATAACATAGAAATTACCGTGAAAAATATATATTGTACACCATGAAATATTTTGTAGGGAAATAGGGGACCATGCGGTTTTGAAACCACGTTGTCCTTCTTTAAGAGAAGGAAATTGGTATTATCCACTTATAATAGATCTCAATAGAGGTTTACATGTATTGTCAGACTACTGGGGAAGATTATGGACTATATAATAATGGCGAGAGGCATTGGATTTCACAAATATTGAGAAATTTCGAGAGCGATGTCACTCACCTGTGGACGTGATAATAGCTTAGTTCCGAGTGACGCTCTCTGGGAAGAAGGCGGGAGATGAGAAGGGGGAAGGGGGGGTTTCGAGGATATTCCTCCTTTGATCTTATTATTAATTGATTATTGAGACGTGAAATAGTTATCAGTTTATAGGAAATTAATTTTGACGCTAAATAAGTGACATTTAGATATCTATTGAACCTGATCTCTGGATTAATATATAGGGGAAAATTTTTGTCTACGTGACTTTTTGCACGTCACGGGCCCCGGGGCATGATCGCCTCACATGATGCAATATTACGTCATTCTTAACAAAGTTTGTGAGAAGATAACTAAGTAGGTTAATTATATTAGACTATGGAGAGCATTTTGACAAGTTAATGACTATTAATAGTGATTAGATTATGATACTAATTTCTTTCCATAGAAAACTGTCTGGTGGGAGGGGTTGACTGCATAGGATTTGAAAGTTTGGAGAAACAATTCTAATATAAACATTAATATAAACATATAGTATAAAATTATGAATGATATGTGAGTAAAAAAATTTATATAATGCAGTATCCCCTTGGGAATACAGGATCTAAGGGCAGACTAAACAAAACAAAAAGGTACATTCATTAGGCCTATTTGAGATTAAATTGGAGGCATCACACGACTTTTCCCTCCGGGTGAAATGTTTTTACTCACTAATAATAAAAAAAAATTACATCCTAACAGGTTTACAATTTAGGAACTGGTTTAGTGGTCACTAAGGCTACAACCCACCTTGGTTTTCCATCAGTCTAACATTCACTCGACCTTCCCCACCACTCCACTACTTAGCCCTTCCTGGCTAAAACACTGGCAACGTAATATGTGGTTCCTGAGAAACCAATTGCCTGGCTACTGCTGCTACTTGGCTGTAGTTCAGATTATTGTAGGGCACACCCCAGTCCACATACTCATGAGAGAAGTATGGATGATCTCGTCAACTGTACAAGATCCCGGACACTCGGTAGCTAAGTTGAGCCTTCCAACCCTTGACTTTTACACCAAAACAAACAATAACATAAATTCTCAGTCATTCATCTTCATTTGCTCACAACATTCGCATTCAATCACCCTTCATTCGTTTCCGCAGCAAGTGGTCATACAGGAAGCATTTGACAGAGCTTAGGCTACGTCCTGATGTCTCCTCCACCTCCTAACACCGGCAGACTGTAGTTTAGAGGCCTAATCACACTACTACCAGGTGTGATTCCCTCACGTTAAAGTGGCCTCCAGCTTCCTGAACTAGTCCATTGTGTGAACTACACACAATCCTGTGAACTTATCTTCTACTTCAAAAGATCACCACTCCTTCAGGGCTCAAACTAGGCCCGGGGGAATTAAGGGGGATAGTCTATCGACCTGTCACACCTGGGTCGATTCACCAACAACATACCTCCAAGGGGATTGCAACTTAGCACCACTAATTGTCCAAACCTGTTCCTCTACATCTTAAAACTAACTGTCAGCCTACTGGGGAGGGGGGAATCCACTTGACGAGGGGCATGGCGTCCGAAGAAGGCGAAGAAAGACTGGACGGCTGTTGAAGAGTGCACAGCATGGTTGAGTACTGTCTGGCAGGACGCCAGATACTGCGGCCACTTGAGTGGGTACCCTGCACATAGGATAGCCAGTGCCGTCTTGAGGGACGAATGGAGCCTCTCCGTGGTGCTGTTCCCTCGGGGATGATATGGGGTTGTATGGCAGTTGGCAATCCGATGCCTCCGGCAGAGGTCTTGGAACTGCCGGGACACAAACTCCAACCCGTTGTCGTGGACCACAGACTGGGGGGTGCCGAAGTCTGCGAGGTACTGCTCCATGCTCTCCACGACAGTGTGTGTGTGTGTTTTGTTTTAAGTGGAAATAATTTTCACGAACCTACTGAAATGATCCACTACCGAAATTTTCCACATTCTCCCTTGTTGTGGCAATGTTAGGCAGTGCTCAAAACACTTTGAATCCCACCGCTGCCACCAGTGTGGTGCCCGGGGGGGGGGGGGGGGGCTGGGGGCTGAGGCTGGTTCAGAAGTACGTTATTTATTTAAATGATGTTATTGGTTGATTAATTTCTTTACCTAATTAATTTGTTTTACTTTCACTTCACTGCTGAAGGACCACCAGTGTGATGCCTTGTCATTAAATTAACTTCTAATGGGGAACTCTCATGGCAATTAAAAAGATATTTACTTTGATTAATTAAATTTATTAATGGTCCCTGATGTTGGATATTTCCCTGAATATTAAGAAAAGAAAGCTGCCACCACCCCCAAAGGTTTAATGAGAATTAGGGGATTCTCAGGGAATTTTGTTTCTTCCTAAAGGGAAGTTAAAATATTCGAAAGAGAAAATAATTACTACCAGGGAAATATAGGCGACCAATGAAAAGAAAAGGGGAACTGATTTAACAATTTAGTTATTTGGTAGAGTGGACTGAGTTTCAATAAGGCACATGGATTCGTGGATTTGTTTCATATCCTTTTTCAAGAGTGTTGAGCACTTCCCACATTAACCTTACCACAACAACGGAGGTTATTATAACACGGAATCACTTTCTCAGATTTTACTTGAGTTATTTATTTACTGGTATACTTTGAATATCACCGGCTGATCATTGAGTCTTAGAAAAACACAGCTTAGTTATAGTATCAGACAACTTAATGGCTCATGACAGAAAAACATCACCTTCCTCAAAAAGAAAATAAATACACAGAATTGGCAATACTTATCTCACCTCGAGATACCAAACTCTTTACTCATTACAAGTTATACCCTTGACTCCCTTCCCTGAAAAATATCACCTTAAAAATGTTATAATTTTGTAACTGGGCCTGAGAACAGTTAAAGAACCTTTTCTCAGGGGGTTCATTTAACTACAAAAACAAAAGAAAGTAAATGAGAAATTGGTGTAACTGTCGTGGAGGCATTCTTTCCCTGTGGACGTGATAATAGCTTAGTTCCGAGTCAGTATAATTCACTTCCTTAACTCAGAAGTTAATACACAGTCACAATAACATAGAAATTACCGTGAAAAATATATATTGTACACCATGAAATATTTTGTAGGGAAATAGGGGACCATGCGGTTTTGAAACCACGTTGTCCTTCTTTAAGAGAAGGAAATTGGTATTATCCACTTATAATAGATCTCAATAGAGGTTTACATGTATTGTCAGACTACTGGGGAAGATTATGGACTATATAATAATGGCGCGAGGCATTGGATTTCACAAATATTGAGAAATTTCGAGAGCGATGTCACTCACCTGTGGACGTGATAATAGCTTAGTTCCGAGTGACGCTCTCTGGGAAGAAGGCGGGAGATGAGAAGGGGGAAGGGGGGGTTTCGAGGATATTCCTCCTTTGATCTTATTATTAATTGATTATTGAGACGTGAAATAGTTATCAGTTTATAGGAAATTAATTTTGACGCTAAATAAGTGACATTTAGATATCTATTGAACCTGATCTCTGGATTAATATATAGGGGAAAATTTTTGTCTACGTGACTTTTTGCACGTCACGGGCCCCGGGGCATGATCGCCTCACATGATGCAATATTACGTCATTCTTAACAAAGTTTGTGAGAAGATAACTAAGTAGGTTAATTATATTAGACTATGGAGAGCATTTTGACAAGTTAATGACTATTAATAGTGATTAGATTATGATACTAATTTCTTTCCATAGAAAACTGTCTGGTGGGAGGGGTTGACTGCATAGGATTTGAAAGTTTGGAGAAACAATTCTAATATAAACATTAATATAAACATATAGTATAAAATTATGAATGATATGTGAGTAAAAAAATTTATATAATGCAGTATCCCCTTGGGAATACAGGATCTAAGGGCAGACTAAACAAAACAAAAAGGTACATTCATTAGGCCTATTTGAGATTAAATTGGAGGCATCACACGACTTTTCCCTCCGGGTGAAATGTTTTTACTCACTAATAATAAAAAAAAATTACATCCTAACAGGTTTACAATTTAGGAACTGGTTTAGTGGTCACTAAGGCTACAACCCACCTTGGTTTTCCATCAGTCTAACATTCACTCGACCTTCCCCACCACTCCACTACTTAGCCCTTCCTGGCTAAAACACTGGCAACGTAATATGTGGTTCCTGAGAAACCAATTGCCTGGCTACTGCTGCTACTTGGCTGTAGTTCAGATTATTGTAGGGCACACCCCAGTCCACATACTCATGAGAGAAGTATGGATGATCTCGTCAACTGTACAAGATCCCGGACACTCGGTAGCTAAGTTGAGCCTTCCAACCCTTGACTTTTACACCAAAACAAACAATAACATAAATTCTCAGTCATTCATCTTCATTTGCTCACAACATTCGCATTCAATCACCCTTCATTCGTTTCCGCAGCAAGTGGTCATACAGGAAGCATTTGACAGAGCTTAGGCTACGTCCTGATGTCTCCTCCACCTCCTAACACCGGCAGACTGTAGTTTAGAGGCCTAATCACACTACTACCAGGTGTGATTCCCTCACGTTAAAGTGGCCTCCAGCTTCCTGAACTAGTCCATTGTGTGAACTACACACAATCCTGTGAACTTATCTTCTACTTCAAAAGATCACCACTCCTTCAGGGCTCAAACTAGGCCCGGGGGAATTAAGGTGGATAGTCTATCGACCTGTCACACCTGGGTCGATTCACCAACAACATACCTCCAAGGGGATTGCAACTTAGCACCACTAATTGTCCAAACCTGTTCCTCTACATCTTAAAACTAACTGTCAGCCTACTGGGGAGGGGGGAATCCACTTGACGAGGGGCATGGCGTCCGAAGAAGGCGAAGAAAGACTGGACGGCTGTTGAAGAGTGCACAGCATGGTTGAGTACTGTCTGGCAGGACGCCAGATACTGCGGCCACTTGAGTGGGTACCCTGCACATAGGATAGCCAGTGCCGTCTTGAGGGACGAATGGAGCCTCTCCGTGGTGCTGTTCCCTCGGGGATGATATGGGGTTGTATGGCAGTTGGCAATCCGATGCCTCCGGCAGAGGTCTTGGAACTGCCGGGACACAAACTCCAACCCGTTGTCGTGAACCACAGACTGGGGGGTGCCGAAGTCTGCGAGGTACTGCTCCATGCTCTCCACGACAGTGTGTGTGTGTGTTTTGTTTTAAGTGGAAATAATTTTCACGAACCTACTGAAATGATCCACTACCGAAATTTTCCACATTCTCCCTTGTTGTGGCAATGTTAGGCAGTGCTCAAAACACTTTGAATCCCACCGCTGCCACCAGTGTGGTGCCCGGGGGGGGGGGGGGGGCTGGGGGCTGAGGCTGGTTCAGAAGTACGTTATTTATTTAAATGATGTTATTGGTTGATTAATTTCTTTACCTAATTAATTTGTTTTACTTTCACTTCACTGCTGAAGGACCACCAGTGTGATGCCTTGTCATTAAATTAACTTCTAATGGGGAACTCTCATGGCAATTAAAAAGATATTTACTTTGATTAATTAAATTTATTAATGGTCCCTGATGTTGGATATTTCCCTGAATATTAAGAAAAGAAAGCTGCCACCACCCCCAAAGGTTTAATGAGAATTAGGGGATTCTCAGGGAATTTTGTTTCTTCCTAAAGGGAAGTTAAAATATTCGAAAGAGAAAATAATTACTACCAGGGAAATATAGGCGACCAATGAAAAGAAAAGGGGAACTGATTTAACAATTTAGTTATTTGGTAGAGTGAACTGAGTTTCAATAAGGCACATGGATTCGTGGATTTGTTTCATATCCTTTTTCAAGAGTGTTGAGCACTTCCCACATTAACCTTACCACAACAACGGAGGTTATTATAACACGGAATCACTTTCTCAGATTTTACTTGAGTTATTTATTTACTGGTATACTTTGAATATCACCGGCTGATCATTGAGTCTTAGAAAAACACAGCTTAGTTATAGTATCAGACAACTTAATGTCTCATGACAGAAAAACATCACCTTCCTCAAAAAGAAAATAAATACACAGAATTGGCAATACTTATCTCACCTCGAGATACCAAACTCTTTACTCATTACAAGTTATACCCTTGACTCCCTTCCCTGAAAAATATCACCTTAAAAATGTTATAATTTTGTAACTGGGCCTGAGAACAGTTAAAGAACCTTTTCTCAGGGGGTTCATTTAACTACAAAAACAAAAGAAAGTAAATGAGAAATTGGTGTAACTGTCGTGGAGGCATTCTTTCCCTGTGGACGTGATAATAGCTTAGTTCCGAGTCAGTATAATTCACTTCCTTAACTCAGAAGTTAATACACAGTCACAATAACATAGAAATTACCGTGAAAAATATATATTGTACACCATGAAATATTTTGTAGGGAAATAGGGGACCATGCGGTTTTGAAACCACGTTGTCCTTCTTTAAGAGAAGGAAATTGGTATTATCCACTTATAATAGATCTCAATAGAGGTTTACATGTATTGTCAGACTACTGGGGAAGATTATGGACTATATAATAATGGCGAGAGGCATTGGATTTCACAAATATTGAGAAATTTCGAGAGCGATGTCACTCACCTGTGGACGTGATAATAGCTTAGTTCCGAGTGACGCTCTCTGGGAAGAAGGCGGGAGATGAGAAGGGGGAAGGGGGGGTTTCGAGGATATTCCTCCTTTGATCTTATTATTAATTGATTATTGAGACGTGAAATAGTTATCAGTTTATAGGAAATTAATTTTGACGCTAAATAAGTGACATTTAGATATCTATTGAACCTGATCTCTGGATTAATATATAGGGGAAAATTTTTGTCTACGTGACTTTTTGCACGTCACGGGCCCCGGGGCATGATCGCCTCACATGATGCAATATTACGTCATTCTTAACAAAGTTTGTGAGAAGATAACTAAGTAGGTTAATTATATTAGACTATGGAGAGCATTTTGACAAGTTAATGACTATTAATAGTGATTAGATTATGATACTAATTTCTTTCCATAGAAAACTGTCTGGTGGGAGGGGTTGACTGCATAGGATTTGAAAGTTTGGAGAAACAATTCTAATATAAACATTAATATAAACATATAGTATAAAATTATGAATGATATGTGAGTAAAAAAATTTATATAATGCAGTATCCCCTTGGGAATACAGGATCTAAGGGCAGACTAAACAAAACAAAAAGGTACATTCATTAGGCCTATTTGAGATTAAATTGGAGGCATCACACGACTTTTCCCTCCGGGTGAAATGTTTTTACTCACTAATAATAAAAAAAAATTACATCCTAACAGGTTTACAATTTAGGAACTGGTTTAGTGGTCACTAAGGCTACAACCCACCTTGGTTTTCCATCAGTCTAACATTCACTCGACCTTCCCCACCACTCCACTACTTAGCCCTTCCTGGCTAAAACACTGGCAACGTAATATGTGGTTCCTGAGAAACCAATTGCCTGGCTACTGCTGCTACTTGGCTGTAGTTCAGATTATTGTAGGGCACACCCCAGTCCACATACTCATGAGAGAAGTATGGATGATCTCGTCAACTGTACAAGATCCCGGACACTCGGTAGCTAAGTTGAGCCTTCCAACCCTTGACTTTTACACCAAAACAAACAATAACATAAATTCTCAGTCATTCATCTTCATTTGCTCACAACATTCGCATTCAATCACCCTTCATTCGTTTCCGCAGCAAGTGGTCATACAGGAAGCATTTGACAGAGCTTAGGCTACGTCCTGATGTCTCCTCCACCTCCTAACACCGGCAGACTGTAGTTTAGAGGCCTAATCACACTACTACCAGGTGTGATTCCCTCACGTTAAAGTGGCCTCCAGCTTCCTGAACTAGTCCATTGTGTGAACTACACACAATCCTGTGAACTTATCTTCTACTTCAAAAGATCACCACTCCTTCAGGGCTCAAACTAGGCCCGGGGGAATTAAGGTGGATAGTCTATCGACCTGTCACACCTGGGTCGATTCACCAACAACATACCTCCAAGGGGATTGCAACTTAGCACCACTAATTGTCCAAACCTGTTCCTCTACATCTTAAAACTAACTGTCAGCCTACTGGGGAGGGGGGAATCCACTTGACGAGGGGCATGGCGTCCGAAGAAGGCGAAGAAAGACTGGACGGCTGTTGAAGAGTGCACAGCATGGTTGAGTACTGTCTGGCAGGACGCCAGATACTGCGGCCACTTGAGTGGGTACCCTGCACATAGGATAGCCAGTGCCGTCTTGAGGGACGAATGGAGCCTCTCCGTGGTGCTGTTCCCTCGGGGATGATATGGGGTTGTATGGCAGTTGGCAATCCGATGCCTCCGGCAGAGGTCTTGGAACTGCCGGGACACAAACTCCAACCCGTTGTCGTGGACCACAGACTGGGGGGTGCCGAAGTCTGCGAGGTACTGCTCCATGCTCTCCACGACAGTGTGTGTGTGTGTTTTGTTTTAAGTGGAAATAATTTTCACGAACCTACTGAAATGATCCACTACCGAAATTTTCCACATTCTCCCTTGTTGTGGCAATGTTAGGCAGTGCTCAAAACACTTTGAATCCCACCGCTGCCACCAGTGTGGTGCCCGGGGGGGGGGGGGTGGGCTGGGGGCTGAGGCTGGTTCAGAAGTACGTTATTTATTTAAATGATGTTATTGGTTGATTAATTTCTTTACCTAATTAATTTGTTTTACTTTCACTTCACTGCTGAAGGACCACCAGTGTGATGCCTTGTCATTAAATTAACTTCTAATGGGGAACTCTCATGGCAATTAAAAAGATATTTACTTTGATTAATTAAATTTATTAATGGTCCCTGATGTTGGATATTTCCCTGAATATTAAGAAAAGAAAGCTGCCACCACCCCCAAAGGTTTAATGAGAATTAGGGGATTCTCAGGGAATTTTGTTTCTTCCTAAAGGGAAGTTAAAATATTCGAAAGAGAAAATAATTACTACCAGGGAAATATAGGCGACCAATGAAAAGAAAAGGGGAACTGATTTAACAATTTAGTTATTTGGTAGAGTGGACTGAGTTTCAATAAGGCACATGGATTCGTGGATTTGTTTCATATCCTTTTTCAAGAGTGTTGAGCACTTCCCACATTAACCTTACCACAACAACGGAGGTTATTATAACACGGAATCACTTTCTCAGATTTTACTTGAGTTATTTATTTACTGGTATACTTTGAATATCACCGGCTGATCATTGAGTCTTAGAAAAACACAGCTTAGTTATAGTATCAGACAACTTAATGGCTCATGACAGAAAAACATCACCTTCCTCAAAAAGAAAATAAATACACAGAATTGGCAATACTTATCTCACCTCGAGATACCAAACTCTTTACTCATTACAAGTTATACCCTTGACTCCCTTCCCTGAAAAATATCACCTTAAAAATGTTATAATTTTGTAACTGGGCCTGAGAACAGTTAAAGAACCTTTTCTCAGGGGGTTCATTTAACTACAAAAACAAAAGAAAGTAAATGAGAAATTGGTGTAACTGTCGTGGAGGCATTCTTTCCCTGTGGACGTGATAATAGCTTAGTTCCGAGTCAGTATAATTCACTTCCTTAACTCAGAAGTTAATACACAGTCACAATAACATAGAAATTACCGTGAAAAATATATATTGTACACCATGAAATATTTTGTAGGGAAATAGGGGACCATGCGGTTTTGAAACCACGTTGTCCTTCTTTAAGAGAAGGAAATTGGTATTATCCACTTATAATAGATCTCAATAGAGGTTTACATGTATTGTCAGACTACTGGGGAAGATTATGGACTATATAATAATGGCGAGAGGCATTGGATTTCACAAATATTGAGAAATTTCGAGAGCGATGTCACTCACCTGTGGACGTGATAATAGCTTAGTTCCGAGTGACGCTCTCTGGGAAGAAGGCGGGAGATGAGAAGGGGGAAGGGGGGGTTTCGAGGATATTCCTCCTTTGATCTTATTATTAATTGATTATTGAGACGTGAAATAGTTATCAGTTTATAGGAAATTAATTTTGACGCTAAATAAGTGACATTTAGATATCTATTGAACCTGATCTCTGGATTAATATATAGGGGAAAATTTTTGTCTACGTGACTTTTTGCACGTCACGGGCCCCGGGGCATGATCGCCTCACATGATGCAATATTACGTCATTCTTAACAAAGTTTGTGAGAAGATAACTAAGTAGGTTAATTATATTAGACTATGGAGAGCATTTTGACAAGTTAATGACTATTAATAGTGATTAGATTATGATACTAATTTCTTTCCATAGAAAACTGTCTGGTGGGAGGGGTTGACTGCATAGGATTTGAAAGTTTGGAGAAACAATTCTAATATAAACATTAATATAAACATATAGTATAAAATTATGAATGATATGTGAGTAAAAAAATTTATATAATGCAGTATCCCCTTGGGAATACAGGATCTAAGGGCAGACTAAACAAAACAAAAAGGTACATTCATTAGGCCTATTTGAGATTAAATTGGAGGCATCACACGACTTTTCCCTCCGGGTGAAATGTTTTTACTCACTAATAATAAAAAAAAAATTACATCCTAACAGGTTTACAATTTAGGAACTGGTTTAGTGGTCACTAAGGCTACAACCCACCTTGGTTTTCCATCAGTCTAACATTCACTCGACCTTCCCCACCACTCCACTACTTAGCCCTTCCTGGCTAAAACACTGGCAACGTAATATGTGGTTCCTGAGAAACCAATTGCCTGGCTACTGCTGCTACTTGGCTGTAGTTCAGATTATTGTAGGGCACACCCCAGTCCACATACTCATGAGAGAAGTATGGATGATCTCGTCAACTGTACAAGATCCCGGACACTCGGTAGCTAAGTTGAGCCTTCCAACCCTTGACTTTTACACCAAAACAAACAATAACATAAATTCTCAGTCATTCATCTTCATTTGCTCACAACATTCGCATTCAATCACCCTTCATTCGTTTCCGCAGCAAGTGGTCATACAGGAAGCATTTGACAGAGCTTAGGCTACGTCCTGATGTCTCCTCCACCTCCTAACACCGGCAGACTGTAGTTTAGAGGCCTAATCACACTACTACCAGGTGTGATTCCCTCACGTTAAAGTGGCCTCCAGCTTCCTGAACTAGTCCATTGTGTGAACTACACACAATCCTGTGAACTTATCTTCTACTTCAAAAGATCACCACTCCTTCAGGGCTCAAACTAGGCCCGGGGGAATTAAGGTGGATAGTCTATCGACCTGTCACACCTGGGTCGATTCACCAACAACATACCTCCAAGGGGATTGCAACTTAGCACCACTAATTGTCCAAACCTGTTCCTCTACATCTTAAAACTAACTGTCAGCCTACTGGGGAGGGGGGAATCCACTTGACGAGGGGCATGGCGTCCGAAGAAGGCGAAGAAAGACTGGACGGCTGTTGAAGAGTGCACAGCATGGTTGAGTACTGTCTGGCAGGACGCCAGATACTGCGGCCACTTGAGTGGGTACCCTGCACATAGGATAGCCAGTGCCGTCTTGAGGGACGAATGGAGCCTCTCCGTGGTGCTGTTCCCTCGGGGATGATATGGGGTTGTATGGCAGTTGGCAATCCGATGCCTCCGGCAGAGGTCTTGGAACTGCCGGGACACAAACTCCAACCCGTTGTCGTGGACCACAGACTGGGGGGTGCCGAAGTCTGCGAGGTACTGCTCCATGCTCTCCACGACAGTGTGTGTGTGTGTTTTGTTTTAAGTGGAAATAATTTTCACGAACCTACTGAAATGATCCACTACCGAAATTTTCCACATTCTCCCTTGTTGTGGCAATGTTAGGCAGTGCTCAAAACACTTTGAATCCCACCGCTGCCACCAGTGTGGTGCCCGGGGGGGGGGGGGGGGGGGCTGGGGGCTGAGGCTGGTTCAGAAGTACGTTATTTATTTAAATGATGTTATTGGTTGATTAATTTCTTTACCTAATTAATTTGTTTTACTTTCACTTCACTGCTGAAGGACCACCAGTGTGATGCCTTGTCATTAAATTAACTTCTAATGGGGAACTCTCATGGCAATTAAAAAGATATTTACTTTGATTAATTAAATTTATTAATGGTCCCTGATGTTGGATATTTCCCTGAATATTAAGAAAAGAAAGCTGCCACCACCCCCAAAGGTTTAATGAGAATTAGGGGATTCTCAGGGAATTTTGTTTCTTCCTAAAGGGAAGTTAAAATATTCGAAAGAGAAAATAATTACTACCAGGGAAATATAGGCGACCAATGAAAAGAAAAGGGGAACTGATTTAACAATTTAGTTATTTGGTAGAGTGGACTGAGTTTCAATAAGGCACATGGATTCGTGGATTTGTTTCATATCCTTTTTCAAGAGTGTTGAGCACTTCCCACATTAACCTTACCACAACAACGGAGGTTATTATAACACGGAATCACTTTCTCAGATTTTACTTGAGTTATTTATTTACTGGTATACTTTGAATATCACCGGCTGATCATTGAGTCTTAGAAAAACACAGCTTAGTTATAGTATCAGACAACTTAATGGCTCATGACAGAAAAACATCACCTTCCTCAAAAAGAAAATAAATACACAGAATTGGCAATACTTATCTCACCTCGAGATACCAAACTCTTTACTCATTACAAGTTATACCCTTGACTCCCTTCCCTGAAAAATATCACCTTAAAAATGTTATAATTTTGTAACTGGGCCTGAGAACAGTTAAAGAACCTTTTCTCAGGGGGTTCATTTAACTACAAAAACAAAAGAAAGTAAATGAGAAATTGGTGTAACTGTCGTGGAGGCATTCTTTCCCTGTGGACGTGATAATAGCTTAGTTCCGAGTCAGTATAATTCACTTCCTTAACTCAGAAGTTAATACACAGTCACAATAACATAGAAATTACCGTGAAAAATATATATTGTACACCATGAAATATTTTGTAGGGAAATAGGGGACCATGCGGTTTTGAAACCACGTTGTCCTTCTTTAAGAGAAGGAAATTGGTATTATCCACTTATAATAGATCTCAATAGAGGTTTACATGTATTGTCAGACTACTGGGGAAGATTATGGACTATATAATAATGGCGAGAGGCATTGGATTTCACAAATATTGAGAAATTTCGAGAGCGATGTCACTCACCTGTGGACGTGATAATAGCTTAGTTCCGAGTGACGCTCTCTGGGAAGAAGGCGGGAGATGAGAAGGGGGAAGGGGGGGTTTCGAGGATATTCCTCCTTTGATCTTATTATTAATTGATTATTGAGACGTGAAATAGTTATCAGTTTATAGGAAATTAATTTTGACGCTAAATAAGTGACATTTAGATATCTATTGAACCTGATCTCTGGATTAATATATAGGAGAAAATTTTTGTCTACGTGACTTTTTGCACGTCACGGGCCCCGGGGCATGATCGCCTCACATGATGCAATATTACGTCATTCTTAACAAAGTTTGTGAGAAGATAACTAAGTAGGTTAATTATATTAGACTATGGAGAGCATTTTGACAAGTTAATGACTATTAATAGTGATTAGATTATGATACTAATTTCTTTCCATAGAAAACTGTCTGGTGGGAGGGGTTGACTGCATAGGATTTGAAAGTTTGGAGAAACAATTCTAATATAAACATTAATATAAACATATAGTATAAAATTATGAATGATATGTGAGTAAAAAAATTTATATAATGCAGTATCCCCTTGGGAATACAGGATCTAAGGGCAGACTAAACAAAACAAAAAGGTACATTCATTAGGCCTATTTGAGATTAAATTGGAGGCATCACACGACTTTTCCCTCCGGGTGAAATGTTTTTACTCACTAATAATAAAAAAAAATTACATCCTAACAGGTTTACAATTTAGGAACTGGTTTAGTGGTCACTAAGGCTACAACCCACCTTGGTTTTCCATCAGTCTAACATTCACTCGACCTTCCCCACCACTCCACTACTTAGCCCTTCCTGGCTAAAACACTGGCAACGTAATATGTGGTTCCTGAGAAACCAATTGCCTGGCTACTGCTGCTACTTGGCTGTAGTTCAGATTATTGTAGGGCACACCCCAGTCCACATACTCATGAGAGAAGTATGGATGATCTCGTCAACTGTACAAGATCCCGGACACTCGGTAGCTAAGTTGAGCCTTCCAACCCTTGACTTTTACACCAAAACAAACAATAACATAAATTCTCAGTCATTCATCTTCATTTGCTCACAACATTCGCATTCAATCACCCTTCATTCGTTTCCGCAGCAAGTGGTCATACAGGAAGCATTTGACAGAGCTTAGGCTACGTCCTGATGTCTCCTCCACCTCCTAACACCGGCAGACTGTAGTTTAGAGGCCTAATCACACTACTACCAGGTGTGATTCCCTCACGTTAAAGTGGCCTCCAGCTTCCTGAACTAGTCCATTGTGTGAACTACACACAATCCTGTGAACTTATCTTCTACTTCAAAAGATCACCACTCCTTCAGGGCTCAAACTAGGCCCGGGGGAATTAAGGTGGATAGTCTATCGACCTGTCACACCTGGGTCGATTCACCAACAACATACCTCCAAGGGGATTGCAACTTAGCACCACTAATTGTCCAAACCTGTTCCTCTACATCTTAAAACTAACTGTCAGCCTACTGGGGAGGGGGGAATCCACTTGACGAGGGGCATGGCGTCCGAAGAAGGCGAAGAAAGACTGGACGGCTGTTGAAGAGTGCACAGCATGGTTGAGTACTGTCTGGCAGGACGCCAGATACTGCGGCCACTTGAGTGGGTACCCTGCACATAGGATAGCCAGTGCCGTCTTGAGGGACGAATGGAGCCTCTCCGTGGTGCTGTTCCCTCGGGGATGATATGGGGTTGTATGGCAGTTGGCAATCCGATGCCTCCGGCAGAGGTCTTGGAACTGCCGGGACACAAACTCCAACCCGTTGTCGTGGACCACAGACTGGGGGGTGCCGAAGTCTGCGAGGTACTGCTCCATGCTCTCCACGACAGTGTGTGTGTGTGTTTTGTTTTAAGTGGAAATAATTTTCACGAACCTACTGAAATGATCCACTACCGAAATTTTCCACATTCTCCCTTGTTGTGGCAATGTTAGGCAGTGCTCAAAACACTTTGAATCCCACCGCTGCCACCAGTGTGGTGCCCGGGGGGGGGGGGGGGGGGGGGGCTGGGGGCTGAGGCTGGTTCAGAAGTACGTTATTTATTTAAATGATGTTATTGGTTGATTAATTTCTTTACCTAATTAATTTGTTTTACTTTCACTTCACTGCTGAAGGACCACCAGTGTGATGCCTTGTCATTAAATTAACTTCTAATGGGGAACTCTCATGGCAATTAAAAAGATATTTACTTTGATTAATTAAATTTATTAATGGTCCCTGATGTTGGATATTTCCCTGAATATTAAGAAAAGAAAGCTGCCACCACCCCCAAAGGTTTAATGAGAATTAGGGGATTCTCAGAGAATTTTGTTTCTTCCTAAAGGGAAGTTAAAATATTCGAAAGAGAAAATAATTACTACCAGGGAAATATAGGCGACCAATGAAAAGAAAAGGGGAACTGATTTAACAATTTAGTTATTTGGTAGAGTGGACTGAGTTTCAATAAGGCACATGGATTCGTGGATTTGTTTCATATCCTTTTTCAAGAGTGTTGAGCACTTCCCACATTAACCTTACCACAACAACGGAGGTTATTATAACACGGAATCACTTTCTCAGATTTTACTTGAGTTATTTATTTACTGGTATACTTTGAATATCACCGGCTGATCATTGAGTCTTAGAAAAACACAGCTTAGTTATAGTATCAGACAACTTAATGGCTCATGACAGAAAAACATCACCTTCCTCAAAAAGAAAATAAATACACAGAATTGGCAATACTTATCTCACCTCGAGATACCAAACTCTTTACTCATTACAAGTTATACCCTTGACTCCCTTCCCTGAAAAATATCACCTTAAAAATGTTATAATTTTGTAACTGGGCCTGAGAACAGTTAAAGAACCTTTTCTCAGGGGGTTCATTTAACTACAAAAACAAAAGAAAGTAAATGAGAAATTGGTGTAACTGTCGTGGAGGCATTCTTTCCCTGTGGACGTGATAATAGCTTAGTTCCGAGTCAGTATAATTCACTTCCTTAACTCAGAAGTTAATACACAGTCACAATAACATAGAAATTACCGTGAAAAATATATATTGTACACCATGAAATATTTTGTAGGGAAATAGGGGACCATGCGGTTTTGAAACCACGTTGTCCTTCTTTAAGAGAAGGAAATTGGTATTATCCACTTATAATAGATCTCAATAGAGGTTTACATGTATTGTCAGACTACTGGGGAAGATTATGGACTATATAATAATGGCGAGAGGCATTGGATTTCACAAATATTGAGAAATTTCGAGAGCGATGTCACTCACCTGTGGACGTGATAATAGCTTAGTTCCGAGTGACGCTCTCTGGGAAGAAGGCGGGAGATGAGAAGGGGGAAGGGGGGGTTTCGAGGATATTCCTCCTTTGATCTTATTATTAATTGATTATTGAGACGTGAAATAGTTATCAGTTTATAGGAAATTAATTTTGACGCTAAATAAGTGACATTTAGATATCTATTGAACCTGATCTCTGGATTAATATATAGGGGAAAATTTTTGTCTACGTGACTTTTTGCACGTCACGGGCCCCGGGGCATGATCGCCTCACATGATGCAATATTACGTCATTCTTAACAAAGTTTGTGAGAAGATAACTAAGTAGGTTAATTATATTAGACTATGGAGAGCATTTTGACAAGTTAATGACTATTAATAGTGATTAGATTATGATACTAATTTCTTTCCATAGAAAACTGTCTGGTGGGAGGGGTTGACTGCATAGGATTTGAAAGTTTGGAGAAACAATTCTAATATAAACATTAATATAAACATATAGTATAAAATTATGAATGATATGTGAGTAAAAAAATTTATATAATGCAGTATCCCCTTGGGAATACAGGATCTAAGGGCAGACTAAACAAAACAAAAAGGTACATTCATTAGGCCTATTTGAGATTAAATTGGAGGCATCACACGACTTTTCCCTCCGGGTGAAATGTTTTTACTCACTAATAATAAAAAAAAATTACATCCTAACAGGTTTACAATTTAGGAACTGGTTTAGTGGTCACTAAGGCTACAACCCACCTTGGTTTTCCATCAGTCTAACATTCACTCGACCTTCCCCACCACTCCACTACTTAGCCCTTCCTGGCTAAAACACTGGCAACGTAATATGTGGTTCCTGAGAAACCAATTGCCTGGCTACTGCTGCTACTTGGCTGTAGTTCAGATTATTGTAGGGCACACCCCAGTCCACATACTCATGAGAGAAGTATGGATGATCTCGTCAACTGTACAAGATCCCGGACACTCGGTAGCTAAGTTGAGCCTTCCAACCCTTGACTTTTACACCAAAACAAACAATAACATAAATTCTCAGTCATTCATCTTCATTTGCTCACAACATTCGCATTCAATCACCCTTCATTCGTTTCCGCAGCAAGTGGTCATACAGGAAGCATTTGACAGAGCTTAGGCTACGTCCTGATGTCTCCTCCACCTCCTAACACCGGCAGACTGTAGTTTAGAGGCCTAATCACACTACTACCAGGTGTGATTCCCTCACGTTAAAGTGGCCTCCAGCTTCCTGAACTAGTCCATTGTGTGAACTACACACAATCCTGTGAACTTATCTTCTACTTCAAAAGATCACCACTCCTTCAGGGCTCAAACTAGGCCCGGGGGAATTAAGGTGGATAGTCTATCGACCTGTCACACCTGGGTCGATTCACCAACAACATACCTCCAAGGGGATTGCAACTTAGCACCACTAATTGTCCAAACCTGTTCCTCTACATCTTAAAACTAACTGTCAGCCTACTGGGGAGGGGGGAATCCACTTGACGAGGGGCATGGCGTCCGAAGAAGGCGAAGAAAGACTGGACGGCTGTTGAAGAGTGCACAGCATGGTTGAGTACTGTCTGGCAGGACGCCAGATACTGCGGCCACTTGAGTGGGTACCCTGCACATAGGATAGCCAGTGCCGTCTTGAGGGACGAATGGAGCCTCTCCGTGGTGCTGTTCCCTCGGGGATGATATGGGGTTGTATGGCAGTTGGCAATCCGATGCCTCCGGCAGAGGTCTTGGAACTGCCGGGACACAAACTCCAACCCGTTGTCGTGGACCACAGACTGGGGGGTGCCGAAGTCTGCGAGGTACTGCTCCATGCTCTCCACGACAGTGTGTGTGTGTGTTTTGTTTTAAGTGGAAATAATTTTCACGAACCTACTGAAATGATCCACTACCGAAATTTTCCACATTCTCCCTTGTTGTGGCAATGTTAGGCAGTGCTCAAAACACTTTGAATCCCACCGCTGCCACCAGTGTGGTGCCCGGGGGGGGGGGGGGGGCTGGGGGCTGAGGCTGGTTCAGAAGTACGTTATTTATTTAAATGATGTTATTGGTTGATTAATTTCTTTACCTAATTAATTTGTTTTACTTTCACTTCACTGCTGAAGGACCACCAGTGTGATGCCTTGTCATTAAATTAACTTCTAATGGGGAACTCTCATGGCAATTAAAAAGATATTTACTTTGATTAATTAAATTTATTAATGGTCCCTGATGTTGGATATTTCCCTGAATATTAAGAAAAGAAAGCTGCCACCACCCCCAAAGGTTTAATGAGAATTAGGGGATTCTCAGGGAATTTTGTTTCTTCCTAAAGGGAAGTTAAAATATTCGAAAGAGAAAATAATTACTACCAGGGAAATATAGGCGACCAATGAAAAGAAAAGGGGAACTGATTTAACAATTTAGTTATTTGGTAGAGTGGACTGAGTTTCAATAAGGCACATGGATTCGTGGATTTGTTTCATATCCTTTTTCAAGAGTGTTGAGCACTTCCCACATTAACCTTACCACAACAACGGAGGTTATTATAACACGGAATCACTTTCTCAGATTTTACTTGAGTTATTTATTTACTGGTATACTTTGAATATCACCGGCTGATCATTGAGTCTTAGAAAAACACAGCTTAGTTATAGTATCAGACAACTTAATGGCTCATGACAGAAAAACATCACCTTCCTCAAAAAGAAAATAAATACACAGAATTGGCAATACTTATCTCACCTCGAGATACCAAACTCTTTACTCATTACAAGTTATACCCTTGACTCCCTTCCCTGAAAAATATCACCTTAAAAATGTTATAATTTTGTAACTGGGCCTGAGAACAGTTAAAGAACCTTTTCTCAGGGGGTTCATTTAACTACAAAAACAAAAGAAAGTAAATGAGAAATTGGTGTAACTGTCGTGGAGGCATTCTTTCCCTGTGGACGTGATAATAGCTTAGTTCCGAGTCAGTATAATTCACTTCCTTAACTCAGAAGTTAATACACAGTCACAATAACATAGAAATTACCGTGAAAAATATATATTGTACACCATGAAATATTTTGTAGGGAAATAGGGGACCATGCGGTTTTGAAACCACGTTGTCCTTCTTTAAGAGAAGGAAATTGGTATTATCCACTTATAATAGATCTCAATAGAGGTTTACATGTATTGTCAGACTACTGGGGAAGATTATGGACTATATAATAATGGCGAGAGGCATTGGATTTCACAAATATTGAGAAATTTCGAGAGCGATGTCACTCACCTGTGGACGTGATAATAGCTTAGTTCCGAGTGACGCTCTCTGGGAAGAAGGCGGGAGATGAGAAGGGGGAAGGGGGGGTTTCGAGGATATTCCTCCTTTGATCTTATTATTAATTGATTATTGAGACGTGAAATAGTTATCAGTTTATAGGAAATTAATTTTGACGCTAAATAAGTGACATTTAGATATCTATTGAACCTGATCTCTGGATTAATATATAGGGGAAAATTTTTGTCTACGTGACTTTTTGCACGTCACGGGCCCCGGGGCATGATCGCCTCACATGATGCAATATTACGTCATTCTTAACAAAGTTTGTGAGAAGATAACTAAGTAGGTTAATTATATTAGACTATGGAGAGCATTTTGACAAGTTAATGACTATTAATAGTGATTAGATTATGATACTAATTTCTTTCCATAGAAAACTGTCTGGTGGGAGGGGTTGACTGCATAGGATTTGAAAGTTTGGAGAAACAATTCTAATATAAACATTAATATAAACATATAGTATAAAATTATGAATGATATGTGAGTAAAAAAATTTATATAATGCAGTATCCCCTTGGGAATACAGGATCTAAGGGCAGACTAAACAAAACAAAAAGGTACATTCATTAGGCCTATTTGAGATTAAATTGGAGGCATCACACGACTTTTCCCTCCGGGTGAAATGTTTTTACTCACTAATAATAAAAAAAAATTACATCCTAACAGGTTTACAATTTAGGAACTGGTTTAGTGGTCACTAAGGCTACAACCCACCTTGGTTTTCCATCAGTCTAACATTCACTCGACCTTCCCCACCACTCCACTACTTAGCCCTTCCTGGCTAAAACACTGGCAACGTAATATGTGGTTCCTGAGAAACCAATTGCCTGGCTACTGCTGCTACTTGGCTGTAGTTCAGATTATTGTAGGGCACACCCCAGTCCACATACTCATGAGAGAAGTATGGATGATCTCGTCAACTGTACAAGATCCCGGACACTCGGTAGCTAAGTTGAGCCTTCCAACCCTTGACTTTTACACCAAAACAAACAATAACATAAATTCTCAGTCATTCATCTTCATTTGCTCACAACATTCGCATTCAATCACCCTTCATTCGTTTCCGCAGCAAGTGGTCATACAGGAAGCATTTGACAGAGCTTAGGCTACGTCCTGATGTCTCCTCCACCTCCTAACACCGGCAGACTGTAGTTTAGAGGCCTAATCACACTACTACCAGGTGTGATTCCCTCACGTTAAAGTGGCCTCCAGCTTCCTGAACTAGTCCATTGTGTGAACTACACACAATCCTGTGAACTTATCTTCTACTTCAAAAGATCACCACTCCTTCAGGGCTCAAACTAGGCCCGGGGGAATTAAGGTGGATAGTCTATCGACCTGTCACACCTGGGTCGATTCACCAACAACATACCTCCAAGGGGATTGCAACTTAGCACCACTAATTGTCCAAACCTGTTCCTCTACATCTTAAAACTAACTGTCAGCCTACTGGGGAGGGGGGAATCCACTTGACGAGGGGCATGGCGTCCGAAGAAGGCGAAGAAAGACTGGACGGCTGTTGAAGAGTGCACAGCATGGTTGAGTACTGTCTGGCAGGACGCCAGATACTGCGGCCACTTGAGTGGGTACCCTGCACATAGGATAGCCAGTGCCGTCTTGAGGGACGAATGGAGCCTCTCCGTGGTGCTGTTCCCTCGGGGATGATATGGGGTTGTATGGCAGTTGGCAATCCGATGCCTCCGGCAGAGGTCTTGGAACTGCCGGGACACAAACTCCAACCCGTTGTCGTGGACCACAGACTGGGGGGTGCCGAAGTCTGCGAGGTACTGCTCCATGCTCTCCACGACAGTGTGTGTGTGTGTTTTGTTTTAAGTGGAAATAATTTTCACGAACCTACTGAAATGATCCACTACCGAAATTTTCCACATTCTCCCTTGTTGTGGCAATGTTAGGCAGTGCTCAAAACACTTTGAATCCCACCGCTGCCACCAGTGTGGTGCCCGGGGGGGGGGGGGGGGGCTGGGGGCTGAGGCTGGTTCAGAAGTACGTTATTTATTTAAATGATGTTATTGGTTGATTAATTTCTTTACCTAATTAATTTGTTTTACTTTCACTTCACTGCTGAAGGACCACCAGTGTGATGCCTTGTCATTAAATTAACTTCTAATGGGGAACTCTCATGGCAATTAAAAAGATATTTACTTTGATTAATTAAATTTATTAATGGTCCCTGATGTTGGATATTTCCCTGAATATTAAGAAAAGAAAGCTGCCACCACCCCCAAAGGTTTAATGAGAATTAGGGGATTCTCAGGGAATTTTGTTTCTTCCTAAAGGGAAGTTAAAATATTCGAAAGAGAAAATAATTACTACCAGGGAAATATAGGCGACCAATGAAAAGAAAAGGGGAACTGATTTAACAATTTAGTTATTTGGTAGAGTGGACTGAGTTTCAATAAGGCACATGGATTCGTGGATTTGTTTCATATCCTTTTTCAAGAGTGTTGAGCACTTCCCACATTAACCTTACCACAACAACGGAGGTTATTATAACACGGAATCACTTTCTCAGATTTTACTTGAGTTATTTATTTACTGGTATACTTTGAATATCACCGGCTGATCATTGAGTCTTAGAAAAACACAGCTTAGTTATAGTATCAGACAACTTAATGGCTCATGACAGAAAAACATCACCTTCCTCAAAAAGAAAATAAATACACAGAATTGGCAATACTTATCTCACCTCGAGATACCAAACTCTTTACTCATTACAAGTTATACCCTTGACTCCCTTCCCTGAAAAATATCACCTTAAAAATGTTATAATTTTGTAACTGGGCCTGAGAACAGTTAAAGAACCTTTTCTCAGGGGGTTCATTTAACTACAAAAACAAAAGAAAGTAAATGAGAAATTGGTGTAACTGTCGTGGAGGCATTCTTTCCCTGTGGACGTGATAATAGCTTAGTTCCGAGTCAGTATAATTCACTTCCTTAACTCAGAAGTTAATACACAGTCACAATAACATAGAAATTACCGTGAAAAATATATATTGTACACCATGAAATATTTTGTAGGGAAATAGGGGACCATGCGGTTTTGAAACCACGTTGTCCTTCTTTAAGAGAAGGAAATTGGTATTATCCACTTATAATAGATCTCAATAGAGGTTTACATGTATTGTCAGACTACTGGGGAAGATTATGGACTATATAATAATGGCGAGAGGCATTGGATTTCACAAATATTGAGAAATTTCGAGAGCGATGTCACTCACCTGTGGACGTGATAATAGCTTAGTTCCGAGTGACGCTCTCTGGGAAGAAGGCGGGAGATGAGAAGGGGGAAGGGGGGGTTTCGAGGATATTCCTCCTTTGATCTTATTATTAATTGATTATTGAGACGTGAAATAGTTATCAGTTTATAGGAAATTAATTTTGACGCTAAATAAGTGACATTTAGATATCTATTGAACCTGATCTCTGGATTAATATATAGGGGAAAATTTTTGTCTACGTGACTTTTTGCACGTCACGGGCCCCGGGGCATGATCGCCTCACATGATGCAATATTACGTCATTCTTAACAAAGTTTGTGAGAAGATAACTAAGTAGGTTAATTATATTAGACTATGGAGAGCATTTTGACAAGTTAATGACTATTAATAGTGATTAGATTATGATACTAATTTCTTTCCATAGAAAACTGTCTGGTGGGAGGGGTTGACTGCATAGGATTTGAAAGTTTGGAGAAACAATTCTAATATAAACATTAATATAAACATATAGTATAAAATTATGAATGATATGTGAGTAAAAAAAATTATATAATGCAGTATCCCCTTGGGAATACAGGATCTAAGGGCAGACTAAACAAAACAAAAAGGTACATTCATTAGGCCTATTTGAGATTAAATTGGAGGCATCACACGACTTTTCCCTCCGGGTGAAATGTTTTTACTCACTAATAATAAAAAAAAATTACATCCTAACAGGTTTACAATTTAGGAACTGGTTTAGTGGTCACTAAGGCTACAACCCACCTTGGTTTTCCATCAGTCTAACATTCACTCGACCTTCCCCACCACTCCACTACTTAGCCCTTCCTGGCTAAAACACTGGCAACGTAATATGTGGTTCCTGAGAAACCAATTGCCTGGCTACTGCTGCTACTTGGCTGTAGTTCAGATTATTGTAGGGCACACCCCAGTCCACATACTCATGAGAGAAGTATGGATGATCTCGTCAACTGTACAAGATCCCGGACACTCGGTAGCTAAGTTGAGCCTTCCAACCCTTGACTTTTACACCAAAACAAACAATAACATAAATTCTCAGTCATTCATCTTCATTTGCTCACAACATTCGCATTCAATCACCCTTCATTCGTTTCCGCAGCAAGTGGTCATACAGGAAGCATTTGACAGAGCTTAGGCTACGTCCTGATGTCTCCTCCACCTCCTAACACCGGCAGACTGTAGTTTAGAGGCCTAATCACACTACTACCAGGTGTGATTCCCTCACGTTAAAGTGGCCTCCAGCTTCCTGAACTAGTCCATTGTGTGAACTACACACAATCCTGTGAACTTATCTTCTACTTCAAAAGATCACCACTCCTTCAGGGCTCAAACTAGGCCCGGGGGAATTAAGGTGGATAGTCTATCGACCTGTCACACCTGGGTCGATTCACCAACAACATACCTCCAAGGGGATTGCAACTTAGCACCACTAATTGTCCAAACCTGTTCCTCTACATCTTAAAACTAACTGTCAGCCTACTGGGGAGGGGGGAATCCACTTGACGAGGGGCATGGCGTCCGAAGAAGGCGAAGAAAGACTGGACGGCTGTTGAAGAGTGCACAGCATGGTTGAGTACTGTCTGGCAGGACGCCAGATACTGCGGCCACTTGAGTGGGTACCCTGCACATAGGATAGCCAGTGCCGTCTTGAGGGACGAATGGAGCCTCTCCGTGGTGCTGTTCCCTCGGGGATGATATGGGGTTGTATGGCAGTTGGCAATCCGATGCCTCCGGCAGAGGTCTTGGAACTGCCGGGACACAAACTCCAACCCGTTGTCGTGGACCACAGACTGGGGGGTGCCGAAGTCTGCGAGGTACTGCTCCATGCTCTCCACGACAGTGTGTGTGTGTGTTTTGTTTTAAGTGGAAATAATTTTCACGAACCTACTGAAATGATCCACTACCGAAATTTTCCACATTCTCCCTTGTTGTGGCAATGTTAGGCAGTGCTCAAAACACTTTGAATCCCACCGCTGCCACCAGTGTGGTGCCCGGGGGGGGTGGGGGGGCTGGGGGCTGAGGCTGGTTCAGAAGTACGTTATTTATTTAAATGATGTTATTGGTTGATTAATTTCTTTACCTAATTAATTTGTTTTACTTTCACTTCACTGCTGAAGGACCACCAGTGTGATGCCTTGTCATTAAATTAACTTCTAATGGGGAACTCTCATGGCAATTAAAAAGATATTTACTTTGATTAATTAAATTTATTAATGGTCCCTGATGTTGGATATTTCCCTGAATATTAAGAAAAGAAAGCTGCCACCACCCCCAAAGGTTTAATGAGAATTAGGGGATTCTCAGGGAATTTTGTTTCTTCCTAAAGGGAAGTTAAAATATTCGAAAGAGAAAATAATTACTACCAGGGAAATATAGGCGACCAATGAAAAGAAAAGGGGAACTGATTTAACAATTTAGTTATTTGGTAGAGTGGACTGAGTTTCAATAAGGCACATGGATTCGTGGATTTGTTTCATATCCTTTTTCAAGAGTGTTGAGCACTTCCCACATTAACCTTACCACAACAACGGAGGTTATTATAACACGGAATCACTTTCTCAGATTTTACTTGAGTTATTTATTTACTGGTATACTTTGAATATCACCGGCTGATCATTGAGTCTTAGAAAAACACAGCTTAGTTATAGTATCAGACAACTTAATGGCTCATGACAGAAAAACATCACCTTCCTCAAAAAGAAAATAAATACACAGAATTGGCAATACTTATCTCACCTCGAGATACCAAACTCTTTACTCATTACAAGTTATACCCTTGACTCCCTTCCCTGAAAAATATCACCTTAAAAATGTTATAATTTTGTAACTGGGCCTGAGAACAGTTAAAGAACCTTTTCTCAGGGGGTTCATTTAACTACAAAAACAAAAGAAAGTAAATGAGAAATTGGTGTAACTGTCGTGGAGGCATTCTTTCCCTGTGGACGTGATAATAGCTTAGTTCCGAGTCAGTATAATTCACTTCCTTAACTCAGAAGTTAATACACAGTCACAATAACATAGAAATTACCGTGAAAAATATATATTGTACACCATGAAATATTTTGTAGGGAAATAGGGGACCATGCGGTTTTGAAACCACGTTGTCCTTCTTTAAGAGAAGGAAATTGGTATTATCCACTTATAATAGATCTCAATAGAGGTTTACATGTATTGTCAGACTACTGGGGAAGATTATGGACTATATAATAATGGCGAGAGGCATTGGATTTCACAAATATTGAGAAATTTCGAGAGCGATGTCACTCACCTGTGGACGTGATAATAGCTTAGTTCCGAGTGACGCTCTCTGGGAAGAAGGCGGGAGATGAGAAGGGGGAAGGGGGGGTTTCGAGGATATTCCTCCTTTGATCTTATTATTAATTGATTATTGAGACGTGAAATAGTTATCAGTTTATAGGAAATTAATTTTGACGCTAAATAAGTGACATTTAGATATCTATTGAACCTGATCTCTGGATTAATATATAGGGGAAAATTTTTGTCTACGTGACTTTTTGCACGTCACGGGCCCCGGGGCATGATCGCCTCACATGATGCAATATTACGTCATTCTTAACAAAGTTTGTGAGAAGATAACTAAGTAGGTTAATTATATTAGACTATGGAGAGCATTTTGACAAGTTAATGACTATTAATAGTGATTAGATTATGATACTAATTTCTTTCCATAGAAAACTGTCTGGTGGGAGGGGTTGACTGCATAGGATTTGAAAGTTTGGAGAAACAATTCTAATATAAACATTAATATAAACATATAGTATAAAATTATGAATGATATGTGAGTAAAAAAATTTATATAATGCAGTATCCCCTTGGGAATACAGGATCTAAGGGCAGACTAAACAAAACAAAAAGGTACATTCATTAGGCCTATTTGAGATTAAATTGGAGGCATCACACGACTTTTCCCTCCGGGTGAAATGTTTTTACTCACTAATAATAAAAAAAAATTACATCCTAACAGGTTTACAATTTAGGAACTGGTTTAGTGGTCACTAAGGCTACAACCCACCTTGGTTTTCCATCAGTCTAACATTCACTCGACCTTCCCCACCACTCCACTACTTAGCCCTTCCTGGCTAAAACACTGGCAACGTAATATGTGGTTCCTGAGAAACCAATTGCCTGGCTACTGCTGCTACTTGGCTGTAGTTCAGATTATTGTAGGGCACACCCCAGTCCACATACTCATGAGAGAAGTATGGATGATCTCGTCAACTGTACAAGATCCCGGACACTCGGTAGCTAAGTTGAGCCTTCCAACCCTTGACTTTTACACCAAAACAAACAATAACATAAATTCTCAGTCATTCATCTTCATTTGCTCACAACATTCGCATTCAATCACCCTTCATTCGTTTCCGCAGCAAGTGGTCATACAGGAAGCATTTGACAGAGCTTAGGCTACGTCCTGATGTCTCCTCCACCTCCTAACACCGGCAGACTGTAGTTTAGAGGCCTAATCACACTACTACCAGGTGTGATTCCCTCACGTTAAAGTGGCCTCCAGCTTCCTGAACTAGTCCATTGTGTGAACTACACACAATCCTGTGAACTTATCTTCTACTTCAAAAGATCACCACTCCTTCAGGGCTCAAACTAGGCCCGGGGGAATTAAGGGGGATAGTCTATCGACCTGTCACACCTGGGTCGATTCACCAACAACATACCTCCAAGGGGATTGCAACTTAGCACCACTAATTGTCCAAACCTGTTCCTCTACATCTTAAAACTAACTGTCAGCCTACTGGGGAGGGGGGAATCCACTTGACGAGGGGCATGGCGTCCGAAGAAGGCGAAGAAAGACTGGACGGCTGTTGAAGAGTGCACAGCATGGTTGAGTACTGTCTGGCAGGACGCCAGATACTGCGGCCACTTGAGTGGGTACCCTGCACATAGGATAGCCAGTGCCGTCTTGAGGGACGAATGGAGCCTCTCCGTGGTGCTGTTCCCTCGGGGATGATATGGGGTTGTATGGCAGTTGGCAATCCGATGCCTCCGGCAGAGGTCTTGGAACTGCCGGGACACAAACTCCAACCCGTTGTCGTGGACCACAGACTGGGGGGTGCCGAAGTCTGCGAGGTACTGCTCCATGCTCTCCACGACAGTGTGTGTGTGTGTTTTGTTTTAAGTGGAAATAATTTTCACGAACCTACTGAAATGATCCACTACCGAAATTTTCCACATTCTCCCTTGTTGTGGCAATGTTAGGCAGTGCTCAAAACACTTTGAATCCCACCGCTGCCACCAGTGTGGTGCCCGGGGGGGGGGGGGGGGCTGGGGGCTGAGGCTGGTTCAGAAGTACGTTATTTATTTAAATGATGTTATTGGTTGATTAATTTCTTTACCTAATTAATTTGTTTTACTTTCACTTCACTGCTGAAGGACCACCAGTGTGATGCCTTGTCATTAAATTAACTTCTAATGGGGAACTCTCATGGCAATTAAAAAGATATTTACTTTGATTAATTAAATTTATTAATGGTCCCTGATGTTGGATATTTCCCTGAATATTAAGAAAAGAAAGCTGCCACCACCCCCAAAGGTTTAATGAGAATTAGGGGATTCTCAGGGAATTTTGTTTCTTCCTAAAGGGAAGTTAAAATATTCGAAAGAGAAAATAATTACTACCAGGGAAATATAGGCGACCAATGAAAAGAAAAGGGGAACTGATTTAACAATTTAGTTATTTGGTAGAGTGGACTGAGTTTCAATAAGGCACATGGATTCGTGGATTTGTTTCATATCCTTTTTCAAGAGTGTTGAGCACTTCCCACATTAACCTTACCACAACAACGGAGGTTATTATAACACGGAATCACTTTCTCAGATTTTACTTGAGTTATTTATTTACTGGTATACTTTGAATATCACCGGCTGATCATTGAGTCTTAGAAAAACACAGCTTAGTTATAGTATCAGACAACTTAATGGCTCATGACAGAAAAACATCACCTTCCTCAAAAAGAAAATAAATACACAGAATTGGCAATACTTATCTCACCTCGAGATACCAAACTCTTTACTCATTACAAGTTATACCCTTGACTCCCTTCCCTGAAAAATATCACCTTAAAAATGTTATAATTTTGTAACTGGGCCTGAGAACAGTTAAAGAACCTTTTCTCAGGGGGTTCATTTAACTACAAAAACAAAAGAAAGTAAATGAGAAATTGGTGTAACTGTCGTGGAGGCATTCTTTCCCTGTGGACGTGATAATAGCTTAGTTCCGAGTCAGTATAATTCACTTCCTTAACTCAGAAGTTAATACACAGTCACAATAACATAGAAATTACCGTGAAAAATATATATTGTACACCATGAAATATTTTGTAGGGAAATAGGGGACCATGCGGTTTTGAAACCACGTTGTCCTTCTTTAAGAGAAGGAAATTGGTATTATCCACTTATAATAGATCTCAATAGAGGTTTACATGTATTGTCAGACTACTGGGGAAGATTATGGACTATATAATAATGGCGAGAGGCATTGGATTTCACAAATATTGAGAAATTTCGAGAGCGATGTCACTCACCTGTGGACGTGATAATAGCTTAGTTCCGAGTGACGCTCTCTGGGAAGAAGGCGGGAGATGAGAAGGGGGAAGGGGGGGTTTCGAGGATATTCCTCCTTTGATCTTATTATTAATTGATTATTGAGACGTGAAATAGTTATCAGTTTATAGGAAATTAATTTTGACGCTAAATAAGTGACATTTAGATATCTATTGAACCTGATCTCTGGATTAATATATAGGGGAAAATTTTTGTCTACGTGACTTTTTGCACGTCACGGGCCCCGGGGCATGATCGCCTCACATGATGCAATATTACGTCATTCTTAACAAAGTTTGTGAGAAGATAACTAAGTAGGTTAATTATATTAGACTATGGAGAGCATTTTGACAAGTTAATGACTATTAATAGTGATTAGATTATGATACTAATTTCTTTCCATAGAAAACTGTCTGGTGGGAGGGGTTGACTGCATAGGATTTGAAAGTTTGGAGAAACAATTCTAATATAAACATTAATATAAACATATAGTATAAAATTATGAATGATATGTGAGTAAAAAAATTTATATAATGCAGTATCCCCTTGGGAATACAGGATCTAAGGGCAGACTAAACAAAACAAAAAAGTACATTCATTAGGCCTATTTGAGATTAAATTGGAGGCATCACACGACTTTTCCCTCCGGGTGAAATGTTTTTACTCACTAATAATAAAAAAAAAATTACATCCTAACAGGTTTACAATTTAGGAACTGGTTTAGTGGTCACTAAGGCTACAACCCACCTTGGTTTTCCATCAGTCTAACATTCACTCGACCTTCCCCACCACTCCACTACTTAGCCCTTCCTGGCTAAAACACTGGCAACGTAATATGTGGTTCCTGAGAAACCAATTGCCTGGCTACTGCTGCTACTTGGCTGTAGTTCAGATTATTGTAGGGCACACCCCAGTCCACATACTCATGAGAGAAGTATGGATGATCTCGTCAACTGTACAAGATCCCGGACACTCGGTAGCTAAGTTGAGCCTTCCAACCCTTGACTTTTACACCAAAACAAACAATAACATAAATTCTCAGTCATTCATCTTCATTTGCTCACAACATTCGCATTCAATCACCCTTCATTCGTTTCCGCAGCAAGTGGTCATACAGGAAGCATTTGACAGAGCTTAGGCTACGTCCTGATGTCTCCTCCACCTCCTAACACCGGCAGACTGTAGTTTAGAGGCCTAATCACACTACTACCAGGTGTGATTCCCTCACGTTAAAGTGGCCTCCAGCTTCCTGAACTAGTCCATTGTGTGAACTACACACAATCCTGTGAACTTATCTTCTACTTCAAAAGATCACCACTCCTTCAGGGCTCAAACTAGGCCCGGGGGAATTAAGGTGGATAGTCTATCGACCTGTCACACCTGGGTCGATTCACCAACAACATACCTCCAAGGGGATTGCAACTTAGCACCACTAATTGTCCAAACCTGTTCCTCTACATCTTAAAACTAACTGTCAGCCTACTGGGGAGGGGGGAATCCACTTGACGAGGGGCATGGCGTCCGAAGAAGGCGAAGAAAGACTGGACGGCTGTTGAAGAGTGCACAGCATGGTTGAGTACTGTCTGGCAGGACGCCAGATACTGCGGCCACTTGAGTGGGTACCCTGCACATAGGATAGCCAGTGCCGTCTTGAGGGACGAATGGAGCCTCTCCGTGGTGCTGTTCCCTCGGGGATGATATGGGGTTGTATGGCAGTTGGCAATCCGATGCCTCCGGCAGAGGTCTTGGAACTGCCGGGACACAAACTCCAACCCGTTGTCGTGGACCACAGACTGGGGGGTGCCGAAGTCTGCGAGGTACTGCTCCATGCTCTCCACGACAGTGTGTGTGTGTGTTTTGTTTTAAGTGGAAATAATTTTCACGAACCTACTGAAATGATCCACTACCGAAATTTTCCACATTCTCCCTTGTTGTGGCAATGTTAGGCAGTGCTCAAAACACTTTGAATCCCACCGCTGCCACCAGTGTGGTGCCCGGGGGGGGGGGGGGGCTGGGGGCTGAGGCTGGTTCAGAAGTACGTTATTTATTTAAATGATGTTATTGGTTGATTAATTTCTTTACCTAATTAATTTGTTTTACTTTCACTTCACTGCTGAAGGACCACCAGTGTGATGCCTTGTCATTAAATTAACTTCTAATGGGGAACTCTCATGGCAATTAAAAAGATATTTACTTTGATTAATTAAATTTATTAATGGTCCCTGATGTTGGATATTTCCCTGAATATTAAGAAAAGAAAGCTGCCACCACCCCCAAAGGTTTAATGAGAATTAGGGGATTCTCAGGGAATTTTGTTTCTTCCTAAAGGGAAGTTAAAATATTCGAAAGAGAAAATAATTACTACCAGGGAAATATAGGCGACCAATGAAAAGAAAAGGGGAACTGATTTAACAATTTAGTTATTTGGTAGAGTGGACTGAGTTTCAATAAGGCACATGGATTCGTGGATTTGTTTCATATCCTTTTTCAAGAGTGTTGAGCACTTCCCACATTAACCTTACCACAACAACGGAGGTTATTATAACACGGAATCACTTTCTCAGATTTTACTTGAGTTATTTATTTACTGGTATACTTTGAATATCACCGGCTGATCATTGAGTCTTAGAAAAACACAGCTTAGTTATAGTATCAGACAACTTAATGGCTCATGACAGAAAAACATCACCTTCCTCAAAAAGAAAATAAATACACAGAATTGGCAATACTTATCTCACCTCGAGATACCAAACTCTTTACTCATTACAAGTTATACCCTTGACTCCCTTCCCTGAAAAATATCACCTTAAAAATGTTATAATTTTGTAACTGGGCCTGAGAACAGTTAAAGAACCTTTTCTCAGGGGGTTCATTTAACTACAAAAACAAAAGAAAGTAAATGAGAAATTGGTGTAACTGTCGTGGAGGCATTCTTTCCCTGTGGACGTGATAATAGCTTAGTTCCGAGTCAGTATAATTCACTTCCTTAACTCAGAAGTTAATACACAGTCACAATAACATAGAAATTACCGTGAAAAATATATATTGTACACCATGAAATATTTTGTAGGGAAATAGGGGACCATGCGGTTTTGAAACCACGTTGTCCTTCTTTAAGAGAAGGAAATTGGTATTATCCACTTATAATAGATCTCAATAGAGGTTTACATGTATTGTCAGACTACTGGGGAAGATTATGGACTATATAATAATGGCGAGAGGCATTGGATTTCACAAATATTGAGAAATTTCGAGAGCGATGTCACTCACCTGTGGACGTGATAATAGCTTAGTTCCGAGTGACGCTCTCTGGGAAGAAGGCGGGAGATGAGAAGGGGGAAGGGGGGGTTTCGAGGATATTCCTCCTTTGATCTTATTATTAATTGATTATTGAGACGTGAAATAGTTATCAGTTTATAGGAAATTAATTTTGACGCTAAATAAGTGACATTTAGATATCTATTGAACCTGATCTCTGGATTAATATATAGGGGAAAATTTTTGTCTACGTGACTTTTTGCACGTCACGGGCCCCGGGGCATGATCGCCTCACATGATGCAATATTACGTCATTCTTAACAAAGTTTGTGAGAAGATAACTAAGTAGGTTAATTATATTAGACTATGGAGAGCATTTTGACAAGTTAATGACTATTAATAGTGATTAGATTATGATACTAATTTCTTTCCATAGAAAACTGTCTGGTGGGAGGGGTTGACTGCATAGGATTTGAAAGTTTGGAGAAACAATTCTAATATAAACATTAATATAAACATATAGTATAAAATTATGAATGATATGTGAGTAAAAAAATTTATATAATGCAGTATCCCCTTGGGAATACAGGATCTAAGGGCAGACTAAACAAAACAAAAAGGTACATTCATTAGGCCTATTTGAGATTAAATTGGAGGCATCACACGACTTTTCCCTCCGGGTGAAATGTTTTTACTCACTAATAATAAAAAAAAATTACATCCTAACAGGTTTACAATTTAGGAACTGGTTTAGTGGTCACTAAGGCTACAACCCACCTTGGTTTTCCATCAGTCTAACATTCACTCGACCTTCCCCACCACTCCACTACTTAGCCCTTCCTGGCTAAAACACTGGCAACGTAATATGTGGTTCCTGAGAAACCAATTGCCTGGCTACTGCTGCTACTTGGCTGTAGTTCAGATTATTGTAGGGCACACCCCAGTCCACATACTCATGAGAGAAGTATGGATGATCTCGTCAACTGTACAAGATCCCGGACACTCGGTAGCTAAGTTGAGCCTTCCAACCCTTGACTTTTACACCAAAACAAACAATAACATAAATTCTCAGTCATTCATCTTCATTTGCTCACAACATTCGCATTCAATCACCCTTCATTCGTTTCCGCAGCAAGTGGTCATACAGGAAGCATTTGACAGAGCTTAGGCTACGTCCTGATGTCTCCTCCACCTCCTAACACCGGCAGACTGTAGTTTAGAGGCCTAATCACACTACTACCAGGTGTGATTCCCTCACGTTAAAGTGGCCTCCAGCTTCCTGAACTAGTCCATTGTGTGAACTACACACAATCCTGTGAACTTATCTTCTACTTCAAAAGATCACCACTCCTTCAGGGCTCAAACTAGGCCCGGGGGAATTAAGGTGGATAGTCTATCGACCTGTCACACCTGGGTCGATTCACCAACAACATACCTCCAAGGGGATTGCAACTTAGCACCACTAATTGTCCAAACCTGTTCCTCTACATCTTAAAACTAACTGTCAGCCTACTGGGGAGGGGGGAATCCACTTGACGAGGGGCATGGCGTCCGAAGAAGGCGAAGAAAGACTGGACGGCTGTTGAAGAGTGCACAGCATGGTTGAGTACTGTCTGGCAGGACGCCAGATACTGCGGCCACTTGAGTGGGTACCCTGCACATAGGATAGCCAGTGCCGTCTTGAGGGACGAATGGAGCCTCTCCGTGGTGCTGTTCCCTCGGGGATGATATGGGGTTGTATGGCAGTTGGCAATCCGATGCCTCCGGCAGAGGTCTTGGAACTGCCGGGACACAAACTCCAACCCGTTGTCGTGGACCACAGACTGGGGGGTGCCGAAGTCTGCGAGGTACTGCTCCATGCTCTCCACGACAGTGTGTGTGTGTGTTTTGTTTTAAGTGGAAATAATTTTCACGAACCTACTGAAATGATCCACTACCGAAATTTTCCACATTCTCCCTTGTTGTGGCAATGTTAGGCAGTGCTCAAAACACTTTGAATCCCACCGCTGCCACCAGTGTGGTGCCCGGGGGGGGGGGGGGGGGGGCTGGGGGCTGAGGCTGGTTCAGAAGTACGTTATTTATTTAAATGATGTTATTGGTTGATTAATTTCTTTACCTAATTAATTTGTTTTACTTTCACTTCACTGCTGAAGGACCACCAGTGTGATGCCTTGTCATTAAATTAACTTCTAATGGGGAACTCTCATGGCAATTAAAAAGATATTTACTTTGATTAATTAAATTTATTAATGGTCCCTGATGTTGGATATTTCCCTGAATATTAAGAAAAGAAAGCTGCCACCACCCCCAAAGGTTTAATGAGAATTAGGGGATTCTCAGGGAATTTTGTTTCTTCCTAAAGGGAAGTTAAAATATTCGAAAGAGAAAATAATTACTACCAGGGAAATATAGGCGACCAATGAAAAGAAAAGGGGAACTGATTTAACAATTTAGTTATTTGGTAGAGTGGACTGAGTTTCAATAAGGCACATGGATTCGTGGATTTGTTTCATATCCTTTTTCAAGAGTGTTGAGCACTTCCCACATTAACCTTACCACAACAACGGAGGTTATTATAACACGGAATCACTTTCTCAGATTTTACTTGAGTTATTTATTTACTGGTATACTTTGAATATCACCGGCTGATCATTGAGTCTTAGAAAAACACAGCTTAGTTATAGTATCAGACAACTTAATGGCTCATGACAGAAAAACATCACCTTCCTCAAAAAGAAAATAAATACACAGAATTGGCAATACTTATCTCACCTCGAGATACCAAACTCTTTACTCATTACAAGTTATACCCTTGACTCCCTTCCCTGAAAAATATCACCTTAAAAATGTTATAATTTTGTAACTGGGCCTGAGAACAGTTAAAGAACCTTTTCTCAGGGGGTTCATTTAACTACAAAAACAAAAGAAAGTAAATGAGAAATTGGTGTAACTGTCGTGGAGGCATTCTTTCCCTGTGGACGTGATAATAGCTTAGTTCCGAGTCAGTATAATTCACTTCCTTAACTCAGAAGTTAATACACAGTCACAATAACATAGAAATTACCGTGAAAAATATATATTGTACACCATGAAATATTTTGTAGGGAAATAGGGGACCATGCGGTTTTGAAACCACGTTGTCCTTCTTTAAGAGAAGGAAATTGGTATTATCCACTTATAATAGATCTCAATAGAGGTTTACATGTATTGTCAGACTACTGGGGAAGATTATGGACTATATAATAATGGCGAGAGGCATTGGATTTCACAAATATTGAGAAATTTCGAGAGCGATGTCACTCACCTGTGGACGTGATAATAGCTTAGTTCCGAGTGACGCTCTCTGGGAAGAAGGCGGGAGATGAGAAGGGGGAAGGGGGGGTTTCGAGGATATTCCTCCTTTGATCTTATTATTAATTGATTATTGAGACGTGAAATAGTTATCAGTTTATAGGAAATTAATTTTGACGCTAAATAAGTGACATTTAGATATCTATTGAACCTGATCTCTGGATTAATATATAGGGGAAAATTTTTGTCTACGTGACTTTTTGCACGTCACGGGCCCCGGGGCATGATCGCCTCACATGATGCAATATTACGTCATTCTTAACAAAGTTTGTGAGAAGATAACTAAGTAGGTTAATTATATTAGACTATGGAGAGCATTTTGACAAGTTAATGACTATTAATAGTGATTAGATTATGATACTAATTTCTTTCCATAGAAAACTGTCTGGTGGGAGGGGTTGACTGCATAGGATTTGAAAGTTTGGAGAAACAATTCTAATATAAACATTAATATAAACATATAGTATAAAATTATGAATGATATGTGAGTAAAAAAATTTATATAATGCAGTATCCCCTTGGGAATACAGGATCTAAGGGCAGATTAAACAAAACAATAAGGTACATTCATTAGGCCTATTTGAGATTAAATTGGAGGCATCACACTGATAGCTACCTCTGCAGTATATAAACTAAATAGGGTTGGTGAGAGGATACATTCTTGTCTAACATCTCTTTCGCTCTTCACCCAATCTGTCTCAAGGTTACCTAATCTATACTTAGCTCTCGTACCTACATACATACTTCTAACTATGTTTACTATCTTCTCATTTAACCCAATCTTCTCTAAAACATTACACAATTCCTATTTCTGTTGAACTCTATCATATGCTTTCTCTATATCCAGGAAGCACACATACAGTTTTCTACCCTCTTTCTTTTTCCTTTCAATCAGTTCATTCACAACAAACATATTATCTTCCGCTCTTCTGTCTACACGGAACCCATTTTGTTCTTCACCTAACACCCTAACCCTCTCAACCCACTTACACAACCTTTCATTCAACACAGCACTAAACACTTTCCCTACTGTATTCCCCAGCGATATTGACCTATAGTTCTTAATCACACTCCTACTCTTATGACCTCCTTTATGAATAATTGTCACACTGCATTCATTCCAGTCACTCGGCACTCGCTCCTCTTCCCACACTCTGTTAAACAAGTCAGTCATCCAGTCAATCACCACTTCCCCTCCATTTTTATACAGCTCATAAGGGATATCATCTAATCCTGCAGCCTTTCCATTCCTCTGTTTCTTTACAGTTACACACCTTTCAACTTCTTCCCTACTAATCCTTTCATTCAGCTCATTCGCATCTTTCCTTTCCAGAGAGACACACCCTTCTCTCACATCAAGGGCTTCTCCTACCTCTCCTATTTCTTCCCAAAACCTTTTAACTGTCTCCTTCATTTTTTCTTTTTCTGTGATAACTTCACCATTCACTTTCACACTCACTTTCACACTCACTTTCAGACATTTTCTCACCTCTCAGAAATCTATACCATTCACGTCCGCCCTCCACTCCTTTCTCACTCAGGATCACACTCCTTTCACTCTTACCTATGGCACTTATTATCTTTTTCCTTGTCAGTCGCTGTTGATTCACATGTGCTTCCCATGCATTCTGATACTCATTCTTAGCTTCATCACTGAGCAGACACATGAAATCGCTCCGGCCCATCAACACGTTGGTGATGCGGCCTCGTGTTGAAAAAGTCGTTTTTCAACACATCCGTTCAACACTACGCGCATCATGATACACATATAGTGTATAGCAAGGATCCTGTATAAGATCCTTGGTGTATAGTGTGTACGCCCCAGAGAACAGTGTATTATAGTTAGACATAGATAAATAGAAAGATACTGGGATTTATTGGTAGGTGTGTGACAAATAGAAGTTCTGAGGTCATTCTGAGTTGTATTTAACACTAGTAAGACCCCACTTAGATTATGCTGCTTAGTTTTGGTTATATACTTTGTTGGATTATTTTCGGCGCGGAAATTAATTTCGGCAACCATAACAAAAAGAAATAGTGTGTACGGGGCTTTAGATTCACCTAAAAGTTCTCCCATCCCACATCCCTCAGTCTCCACTTTTTCTATTCCAGATCAAGATCAAGATAATTCGCGGGTATAGTCAAGCAGAGAACACAGTCAAGTGACTCAGGTCAACAGTGGCTCCCGAGTGAGATCAAAGAGTTTCCAAGACCACGTGTTGCACAGTGCTTTCTCTATACGCGATTGTGTATCAAGGTGAGCATCTTTCTGTTGTTGTTGCTGCTTCAACGTGTTGGAGGAAACGTACTGGGAGGCCTTCCAGGGTTTCATGTATGGGACGTCGTTAGTTCAGTGTTACCTTGACCCACGCGTGAAATGGTCTTCCCTGCTTAGTAATTAATGCCGGGAACAGGTTGCAGTAAATCTGCATAACTGCTGCTCGTCCCCAATCTTCCTATAGCCAACAAGCTTGGGGACCACTTGGAAAAGCGGGGTTTTAGGGTGGGCGGAGGAATTATAGGCGATTTATGGGATTCCAGAAAAAAATCGGTAAATATTTGTAAGACGACCCATTCGATATCTCCTTGCCTTTATAATGTACTGCAAATTCAACCTCAGATAGTTGTCTATGGCTGGACTTTATTGTGTTATCCTTTGAACCATATCTTCCAAATAAAACAATCAAGGCACGGCTTACAGGTACGGCTGCCGTACCTGTAAATGCTTGCGGTAAAGATTCGGAAGACGATCCAGTCGGTGTTTTGGACAAAGCAGTTTTTTCTGATAGATTTTGATGTGTTTTGAATTAATCTGATGTGTGTTAGTTATGCCATGCAACTTTTTTTTTCTTTATTCCTAAGGCAAAATTTGCCACAAAAATATCAGATTAATTCAAAACCATCAAAATCAATAAGAGAAGAACTGCTTTAAGTAATCCTAAGGTTTGGTTTGGTTAGGTATCTTCCTACTTTTATATAATGCACTGCAAATTCAACCTCAGGAACTTATTCAGATCACATCAAACAGTTAATGCTGCTGAATTACAGATTTTTTTTTTTTCTAGGTTACATTAGGCTTTGTTAGGTTTAGTGTGGCTTAATTAAGTTAAAGTATGGTTAATTTATGTTATGTTATGTTGATTTAGAAGCTATAAAATGTTTCCTATGACTAAACGTAGCGGGTTGTGCGAGGTGCAGACGCCATTTTCTTGCATAGCAATACATCAATCTAGTAATGATTTAGAAAATTACCAAATAAAATTGCTTTGTTAGAATAAACTTCCCAGAGCTGCAGTTAAATAAGGGTAACCCAACCAAACCTAACTAAACGTAACGAAACTTAACTTGACCTAACCAAACCTAACGTAACCTTAAGAAAAATTAAAATATTTGTTTTATCGATAATCCAGCCGCATAACTGTATGAGGTGATCTGAACAAGTTTCTGAGGTTTAATTTGCACTGCATTATAAAGGTAACGAGATATCGACTGGTTAAGGAAACAAATCTTTCCCCAAGGTTCTATTATTTGTCAATATAAGTTAAGGTATGGTTAATTTAAGTTATATTATGTTAATTTAGAAGCTATCAAATGTTTTCTATTATGAAAAGTAGTGGGGGGGCTGGTTTTACGAGGTGCAGAAGACATTTTCTTTCCTAACCACACACCATTCTGGTAATAATTTACCCCCCCAAAAAATAGCTTTGCTAGCGTAACCTTCCCAGAGCTTCAGTTAAATAAGTCTCACCAAAACTAAGCCAACCAACCCTAACTAAACATAGCAAAACCTAACATAACCCATCCCCCCAAAAAAAAGTATTTTTTTCTGAGATAATCTGAACAAGTTTCTGAGGTTGAATTTGCAGTGCATTATATAGGTAAGGAAATATTGAATGGGTCATCTTACGAATCTTAAAAAAAAAAATTAAAGTGAAAAAACCTAATTCTTGGGTACAAAAGATAAAAAGATAAATTTTTACATCTTCACCAGATTGCACCTGAATATGAATAACACACTTTTCGTATTTATTTTGATTAATTTCAAATGATTTTTACATTAATTTCTGTCGCAAATGCATATATAATAAGATATCCTCATCACCCACGACAAGCCTGGGCACCAATGGGAATGATTTACGCTAAGAACAAGGGGCCAGAATCACTAGCTTAACATAACCTAACCGAACAATAACTTATTCACGAACTTGCAATGCTGATATTTACAAACACTAGCATGTGGCTACGAAAGAAAATGGCGTATGAACCGCATCCAACTCCCGACAATTGGTCATAGAAAACATTTGATAGGTTCTAAATTAACATAATAAAACCTAAATTAATCAAACCTTAACGTATATAGACAAAAAACAGAACATTGTTTAAACCAAACTTTAGTTTTTGAAGAGAAGGTCTTATAGAAAACATTGAATATCTCAGAAACTAGGATTTTGCAACTGAAGTGTAATTAAGAAAACCTCAGAATGCATCAGGTACCGTATTTTACGGCTTACAAGACGCACTTTTTTTCCCTAAAAAATACCATGTAAAATACTTGTGCGTCTTCCAAGACGAATGTTGTTGTATTGGCTCGCCCAATAGGGACGTGGATTTGTATGATGTCATTACTTTATGAGGTTAACTTAAGTAACTATTCAATTCAGCCTTTTATATGATATAACCTCAGTACTTACTTGTTACAAGTATTTCCAATACCATAAACCTTCCTGGAACCAATCCACAAGCCCAAATAATAAAAGCATAGATGTGAAAGGTACCAAAACAGTGACTATTAAAACCACCGGTCATGAAAAGACCCACTACACAGCAGTTTTAGCTTGTTGCTTGTGGTGAGTGCTGAGACAATAGATAGATTAAGAAAAGGTTACATAAATTCATGGATATGGTGAAGCTGTTTTTGTGTGAGAATTACTTAATTTTTTTTTCTCAAAACTTCTCTCCAATATTAGGGTGCGTCTTCCAAGATGCAGCGTCTTGTAAGCCGTAAAATACGGTAATTCCAAAATACTGTCGACCCTCGATTTAACGGACTAATGCGGAGGAAGCCCTGTCCGTTAGTGTAAAAAGTCCGTTGCTTGGTTAAAGGCCATAATATGGCAATCCAAATAAAATCTAAGGTGAAACATAACTTTTGGGCAATAGAATATAAAAATCTTATATAACGGAACCTAACCGAACCAAACATAACATAACCTAATGTAATCTAACCATAATCTAACATAACATAATTAACCTAACATAATTTGAAAGATGTTTTGCCAGATAAATAATCGTGAGCACCGCCTGAAATCTTCACAGATGTGTTGAGTATACTATGTATAGTATGTATGACTTCATATTTATATCAATATCGTCCGAGCAGTAGTTATGCAGATTTACCCAAACACATTTTGGCTCACCTTAACCTAAGTTGTATGTACAGTATTTACAGTTGCACTCAATGGTTACTCCGAGTCAAAGAGAAGCGTCTGGGTGCAGCCATTAATCTTTATGGTGCGCCCACAATCAGCTGATTCCTCCTTCTATAAGGCATCAGTGTTGAAACCACCATGGAGTCTAATGAGTGTGTGTAGCATCTTCTCCCGAGTTTAATACTAAGTGTCAGATAGAATTAAGATTGCAGAATATCATGCAATATATATCAACTTCTGGGAACTATTAAAAACATTTGTTTTGATTTTTGCAAACCCACTGCCTCAGTAGGTAAGACCAGTATCTGGTTACAGCCCCGCAATGTTAGATTAGGTTGTATTGGGGTTAGGTTAGGGTTAGGGTTAGGTTAGGTTTCTTGAAATGAAAAAGCATCATACTGGCACAGAAATAAATAGTCTGTGCATAAAAATTAGTATCTAACCTTATCTAACCTAACCTAGCTACGCACACTTATTAGACACCATGGTGGTTTCAACACTGATGTCTAAATTGAGGAGGGAGGCGGAGCCTAGATACATCAGCTGATTGTGGGCGAAGCATAAAGATTAACTGCTGCATCCAGACGCTTCTCTCTTGAGTGCGATTGTAAATACTGTACATAAAACTTAGGTTAAGGTAAGCTAAAAAAAATAAAGTATTTGGGTAAATCTGCATACCTACTCCTCGGATGATATCGATATAAATTTGAAGTCGTACATATTATACATAGTGTACTCAACACATCTGTGAAGGTTTCAGGTGGTTCTCATCATTGTTTACCTGGCAAAAACTTTCAAGTTATGTTAGGTTAATTATGTTATGTTGGGTTATGGTTAGGTTAGGTTATGGTTAGATTAGGTTATGTTAGGTTTGATTTATTTAGGTTTGGTTATAAAAGGTTTTTATATTTCATTACCCAAAAGTTAGGTGTTTCACCCTAGATTTCAACGGATTATGTTACCGACGCGACCGCCACTTAATGGACTTTCTTTTACACCAACGGACTTTATTCCGGAACTGGGTTGATTGTCTGCTAGCAGCCTGATTCCGTTAAATCTGATGTCCATTAAATCGAGGGTCGACTGTATAACAAAGTACTTACAGATACAGCAGCCATACCCCGTTGTCATCTCCTATTCGTACAGCATGCGCTGGCGTTCGCCCATCATATTCGCAATGAATTTGACATCTTCATTGTAGAGAGTTTCTAAAACACTTAGAAAGTTATGAACAGAATAATACGCTATTCCTATGGTCTGTGCCTTATTATTTATCTGGTAAAGCATCTTTCAAGTTATGTTAGGTAGATTATATTATGTTAGGTTTGGTTCGGTTATATAAGCTTTTTATCCCTGAGCTAGGCACGTGCAGTATCTATAAGAAAGCACTATGAGGATACGGCTTATGTTAGGTTATGGTTAGATATGGTTATGTTATGGTAGGTTTGGTTGGATATGGTTTGGTTATATAAGTTTTTTATATTTCATTACCCAAAAGTTTCGCACATGCCGTATCTATAAGTAAGCACTTGCAGGTATAGCTGCCGTACCTGTAAGCTGTGCCTATAAGTGCTTACAGATATGGCAGCCATACCTTGTTGTCATCCCCTATTTGTATGGCTGCCGTGACTGTAAGCAGTGCCAAAATATAACCCTCAATTCTCTCTAGAGCATTCAGGTGAAGATGTGAAATAATACCAATAAAAAGCTTGCATAACCTCACTAACCCAACCTAACCTAACCTGACCTAACGTAACCTAAAGCGTTTACATGTAATGTCAAGACCACTTGCCAAGATGCAATGACTAGGCAAATTCTGACCAACATATCGCAAACACTTTCAATATACGAATTTCTGCGTTTGCCAGTGTTTTGCCTCTTGTCATATAACCAATCACAGCTCCTCAAACTTCAGAACTTCATCTGTGTAGACACTGAGCGAGATAATATTTCGATTAAATAAGAGGAAAGTAAGACGTTCAAGACCATAACAGTTGTAGAAATAAATAAGATTTATAATATATATGTTGTTTTTTATATACAAGCTAACCAAAAACAAGCATAAAGCTTGAAATATATTAGGGAAGTGTTGAAAATAACGAACTATGGGTCCTCTACGTGGGTGGAGCGAAGCGGATGTGTGTGTTTTCATGAGAAAGAATCTGGGTATATATTTCAAATAAATCAGAGGAAAGTAAGATGTTTGAGACCATTATAGTTGATCGTCTACATAAGATTTATATTATATATATTGTTTTTAATATAGAAGAACGCCAAAGACAAGCAAAAAGCTTGTAATATATTAGAGAAATGTAGAAAATAATAAGATGTGACAATCAAACCTGTGTGGGTGTTGATGTTTCAATGCATTTTGTGGTTGTAGCTTCGACTTACAATTGTTCCCTTTTTCCTAATAATAAGTAAAAAGCATATCATATTGTTTACAATTATTTTCATCAAATTAAAGTAAGAAATAAGATGTTTGTATATTGCACAAAAATATGTAAGTCAAAGAAAATTTAGACACTGAAGACAGATCCAGTTTCGAACATAAAAATTTCACTTGGAGCGAGCCCGCACTCCAGATAGGCAGATACGAAGGCCGGGCCCGCGTCATGTGAAGACATCCAGTGCTCACACATACACACACACACACACACTCTCTCATACACACACACACACACACACACACACACACACACACACACACACACACACACACACACACACACTCTCATACACACACACACACACACTCTCATACACACACACACACACACACACACACACACACACACACACACACACACACACACACACACTCACTCACTCACTCACTCACTCACTCACTCACTCATACACCCACACACACACACTCACACACACACTCTCTTACACACACACACACACACACACTCTCATACACACACACACACACACACACACACACACACACACACACACACACACACACACACACACACACACACACTCACTCATACACACACACACACACACACACACACACACACACACACACACATCTTGCTGCTACTGGTAAGGTGATATGTATACGACGATATTTGGACATGTTGTGGGCTTAGGACGAGTGTGGAGGGTGCTGTAGCTTCAATACAGAATCAGCAGGATATACATTTCGAATAAATAAGATGAAAGTAAGATGTTTGAGATCGTGACAGTTGTTGAAATACATAATATTTACATTATTAATGTTGTTTTTAATATAACAGAAATCCACAAACAAGCATAATGATTGTAATATATAAGGGAATTTGTATTACATAGCGAGATGTTGGCTTCTACCTTAGGTGGAGTCAAGGCTGGAAGCGGTGCGAAATATACGGAGAAACCATGATATCTATTTCAAATAAATCTGAAGAAATTAAGATGTTTGAGATCATTTCAGTGCTTATAATTTAAAATATGTATATAATATATGTCGTTTTTAATATAAAAGAAAACTAAAAACAAGCATTAAGATTGAAATATATTAGGAAAATTGTGGCAACACCAACCAAGACACTTCTCCTTAAAATCGTGTTCGTGAAAACAAACGAAGTTTGGCGACACATGTAAACGCTTTTAAAGTCAATTCAAGCATTAACGTCTTAACTGGGAGCCAAACACCCCACAGACATCCTAACCTAACCTAACCTAAACTCAACTTGCGTAATAACATTGTAACTGTGAGGGCAAGCCCTTTTAAATATCCCAACATAACATAACCTAAATTCAACTCATGTAATTCTGTCTTAATTAACTGGGGGGCAAACTCCCA
>JAXIVD010000487.1:0-10000 GCA_036785275.1 Cancer borealis
CTATGTATAATAATTACGCACTAAAATTAAACCGTATCTTTTTTCAAAAAAATAGATTTCGTTCTAATTTTCTCGGAAACTATTAGAGATATTGGAAATATCATTGCAGCATCTGATATATCTAATTAAACTTTACAACTGTCATAATTAATATTTGTTCTATGTATAATAATTACGCAGTAAAATTAAACCCTATCTTTTTTTTCCAAATAATTGATTTCGTTTTAATTTTTTCAGAAGCTATTAGAGATATTGGAAATATCATTGCAGCATCTGATAGACCTAATTAAACCCTATATTTGTCATAATGAATATTTGTTCTAAGTATAATAATTACGCAGTAAAATTAAACCGTATTTTTTTTCCAAAAATAGATTTCGTTCTAATTTTCTCGGAAGCTATTAGAGATATTGGAAATATCATTGCAGCATCTGATAGACCTAATTAAACCCTACAACTGTCATAATGAATATTAGTTCTATGTATAATAATTACACAGTAAAATTAAACGGTATCTTTTTTCCATAAAATATATTTCGTTCTAATTTTCTCGGAAGCTATTAGAGATATTGGAAATATTATTGCAGCATCTGATAGACCTAATTAAATTCTACAACTGTCATAATGAATATTTGTTCTATGTATAATCATTACGCAGTAAAATTAAACCGTATATTTTTACGAAAAAATATATTTCGTTCTAATTTTCTCAGAAGCTATTAGAGATATTGGAAATATCATTGCAGCATCTGATAAACCTAATTAAACTCTAAAACTGTCCTAATGAATATTTCTTCTATGTATAATAATTATGCGGTAAAATTAAACCCTATCTTTAAAAAAAAAAAATATTTAATTCTAATTTTCTTGGAAGCTATTAGAGATATTGGAAATATCATTGCAGCATCTGATAGACCTAATTAAACCCTACAACTGTCATAATGAATATTTGTTCTATGTATAATAATTACGCAGTAAAATTAAACCGTATCTTTTTTCCAAAAACTACATTTCGTTCTAATTTTCTCGGAAGCTATTAAATATTGGAAATATCATTGTAGCATCTGATAGATCTAATTAAATTCTACAACTGTCATAATGAATATTTGTTTTATGTATAATAATTATGCAGTAAAATTAAACCATATCTTTTTGCAAAAAAATTTATTTCGTTCTAATTTTCTCGGAAGCTATTAGAGATATTGGAAATATCATTGCAGCATCTGATAGACCTAATTAAACTCTACAACTGTCATAATGAATATTTGTTCTATGTATAATAATTACGCAGTAAAATTAAACCCTATCTTTTTTCCAAAAATAGTTTTCGTTCTAATTTTCTCGGAAGCTATTAAAGATATTGGAAATATCATTGCAGCATCTGATAGACCTAATTAAACCCTACAATTGTCATAATGAATATTTGTTCTAGGTATAGTAATTACGCAGTAAAATTAAACCATATCTTTTTGCCAAAAAATAGATTTCGTTCTAATTTTCTCGGAAGCTATTAGAGATATTGGAAATATCATTGCAGCATCTGATAGACCTAATTAACTCTACAACTGTCATAATGAATATTTGTTCTATGTATAATAATTACTCAGTAAAATTAAACCTTATATTTTTTCCAAATAATAGATTTCGTTCTAATTTTCTCGGAAGCTATTAGATACATTGGAAATATCATTGCAGCAACTAATAGACCTAATTAAACTCTACAACTGTAATAATGAATATTTGTTTTATGTATAATAATTACGCAGTAAAATTAAACCGTTTTTTTTCTTCCAAATAATAGATTTCGTTCTCATTTTCTCGGAAGCTATTAGAGATATTGGAAATATCTTTTTAGCATCTGATAGACCTAATTAAACTCTACAACTGTCATAATGAATATTTGTTCTATGTATAATAATTACCCAGTAAAATTAAATCATATCTTATAAAAAAAAAATTTCGTTCTAATTTTCTCGGAAGCTATTAGAGTTATTGGAAATATCATTGCAGCATCTAATAGACCTAATTAAACTCTATAACTGTCATAATAAATATTTGTTCTATGTATAATAATTACGCAGTAAAATTAAACCGTATTTTTTTCCAAAAAATAGATTTCGTTCAAATTTTCTCGGAAGCTATTAGATATATTGGAAATATCATTGCAGCATCTGATTAACCTAATTAAACTCCAGGGGCGTATATTCAGGGTGTGCTAGGTGTGCGCCACACACTCTCAGTCAGAGAGAGAAATGCATGATAGTTATGAATAAATTCAGCAGCAAGTGTGAAACGATATTTTTCTTATTGTTTTTAGCCCTGTTATAATATTTTGTATTATAGGTGTTCTGTAGAAGCACTGCACACCCAATAATCAATTGTATCATTATGTAGCATAGCGCGTACGGTGAAGTGGGAGGGCAGACTGTTGAATATATGGAGCTTGGTGTGCGGCTCTACAAATGCACACTACTTGCATTTGTTTTTGGTTCTGATATTTTATATTGGCTAGAAGGTATAAAGTGTCTTTGCCATTTATTATATGAGCATAATTAAGATTTGCAAGAATTATAATATAGTATCTATTATGAAACTAAATGTTATTAAGTCACTTAATCAGAAATAAGGATTGAGTGTAACCTAAGTCATGGACTCTCTTACCGATGAAACAACAGAAGTAAGTTGAGTTGCCAAGTAACCCAAGTTATACTAACTCAGTTTCATTGACGCTTGTGTCAGGGGAGCACGTGCATTTCCCCTGACTAGATAAATGACTAGTTGTGAATTGTGAGTATATTGTAATTATTATTGTGTTGTAGTGTGTTTGCATCTTAATGATGGCGTTATCATGGCGATGAGAAAAGAGGGGAGATGGGAGTGAATGTGACATTCACTCCCATCTGTCGGCTGAGGGATACGAGAGAGGCAGCCTCCTGCTGCTACGCTGGTATTCTTAAAAATATCTTTCCCTTGAAAAGCGGCTACGCTGGTATAGACGGTATTTGTGGTTATGTGACTGGTATTAAAGTGGCTCATATAACTGTGGTGTAATAGTGGCTGATAAGACAGTGTTACAGGGTGTGGAAACATGTTGTGGTGTTGTGTTGTGGTAACCTATGACAGTGGCCATGGTAGAGTCTCCGTGAGCTGTGACAGTGACCTTGAGGACTGCTGTGAGGTGCCAGGTGCCACATTATCACACCACCAGGGAAATGTGTTGAGAGGAGCCATTTGAGGCTGAGTGGCCTCAGTTTGCTCTCCATTGAAAAGATCTTGCTGACTAAAGTTAAACAGAGAGGCTCTTTCTATGATGAAGTCATGAACAAGTTTATATCAAAAACACGAAGAATAGAATTGAATTATAAGTAATCAGGTATGTCAACCACTCAACTGTGTAATTTAGGTGGTAAGCTTAGCTAATCAAAATGAATAAATTTAATTATTCTACGTTTTCACATAAAATTTACTTTATTTTCCAACTAACTGTATGAATAACTATAAAATTGTAATTACACACACACTCACACACACACACACACACACACACATACACACACACACACACACACACACACACACACACACACACACACACACACACACACACACACACACACACATCAGTAATTAAGTATATGTTAGTTATGGACAGAATCACTGTTCAGCACACCCAGTGACAGAAACCACTATACGCCACTGAGACCGACAGGCAGATAGACAAACAGATCCATAATTTATCAACTAGAAAACTAAACAAAAACTATTTCTTCTTTACTCAACCATTTTTTTAACGCCAAATGCCATTCATCCTGCCTTCACGTATCCCTCTTCTCTCCTTTATACCTTCCCCCTCCCTCTTTACCTATCATCTTCCCTCCCTCTTCTCTCCTCCATACCTTCCCCCTCTCTCTCTACCGATCAGCCTCCCTCCCATCCACTCATCTACTCACCCGCCCACCCCATCTTCCTTTCCTCCCTCCTCCTCCTCTTCCTCTACTACCCCAAAACCAAACGACCTACCTCCTGCCCCCTTTCCTTCCCTCCCTCTATTCCTCACCTAGAGAATAAAGGTGGTATTTTAGAGTTAAATATAGTTCTTTATTTACACAAACAAACAAACAAATAAACAAACAAACAATCATGGGAAGAATCAGTCCAATTCTCTATCTGTAATTTTTTTCTTTTTACCGTTTGTAAGAAGAGGTGATGGAGGTAGTGAGGGAGAGGTAAGTACGAGAGGTCAGGGAGGAGGATGAGAGAGCCAGGTAAGAAAGGGACACGTGACCTTGAACTGAGCGTCGAACGAAGAGGAAGAGAGTAAGGCAAAAAGAAGAAAAGGAATAAGAGGAGAAAGGAAGAAAATTATATAAAGAGAAAAGTGAAAGAGGCATATAAAAAGAGCGATAACAAAAATAGGCAAATATGGTACGATTATCATAAAAACACACTCCCTCGTTTACTCTCGTGACGAAAAAAGAAAGAAAAGGATAACGAAGATGAAAAAAAAGGAAAAAAAAAGAAAAACTACAACAGAACGGTCTAGCAGGGACACATTTCCAATCAGTAAACAAAAATAAAATCTAAATATAGACTGAATATTGCCTCTCCAAACACGACAACACAACACTACCATCAAACGCACCTTCACCTTAAGTGGAAAACAACAAAATATTACCAGCTTGGATACAGACTTGAGGGAGGAAGGGAAGGAGGGAGGAAGGGAAGGAGGGAGGAAGGGAAGGAGGGCGGAAGGGAAGGAGGAAGGGAAGGAGGGAGGGAGGGAAGGATGGGAGAGGAGGGTAATTGAGGAGGAATCTAGGAGGCATAAAGGAAAGAAAGTGCGAGGAAGGAAAGGAGGGAGGGACGTAGGGAAGGAGGGAGGGAAGAAGGCGAGGAGGAGGGATGAAGGGACAGAAGGGAGGGAAGGAGGGAGGGAGGGAGGGAAGAAAGTATGTAAGCACGGCCTACCTGGGTACAGTTTCTGGAGGCCTGACAGGAGGGAGGTCAAGGACAAGGCAGGAGGGAGAGAAGAAAAAGAAGAAGAAGAAGAAGAAGAGGAGGAGGAGGAGGAGGAGGAGCAGGAAGAGGAGGAGGAGGAGGAGGAGGAGGAGGAGGAGGAGAAGGAGGAGGAGGAGGAGGAGGAGGAGGAAAACCAGAGTAGAAAGAGGCCTGCTCATTCACCTGTTCTCCTTTCTTCCCTTATGTCCCTACCCTATTTTTTTTACCACGTCAATCTCTTTTCTACTCAGCTACTTGCATATCCTCATCACAGTCACGTTCACCTGGTGCTAATTAGCTCTATCTCACCTGGGGTTCGGACAAAACCCCCAGGGGACAAAAACCCCACGGACAAAACCCCCGCGGACAAAACCCCCAGCGGACAATACCCCCAGCGGACAAAACCCCCGCGGACAAAACCCCCAGCGGACAAAAACCCCGCGGACAAAACCCCCAGCGGACAAAACTCCCAGTTCCAGAAGATATTATATAGTTTATGTAATTTGTTTTATATCATATATGATTACATTACATTACATTACATTACATTACATTACATTACATGTATATATGTATGTATGTAATCAAATTTATTTTAATCATATATAATAAAATATACTGAAATAATCATTAAAGAATATTATAAAAGGAAAGAATGTAGACAGGTAATCTGAAGGTCAGGTCAGGTCAGGTGTGTGAATAGGGCCCACGTCACCACCTCACCTGGCCTCGAGTCAACCCAGAACACCTGGTGCTGCATGACCCTATTGGAGAGAGAGAGAGAGAGAGAGAGAGAGAGAGAGAGAGAGAGAGAGAGAGAGAGAGAGAGAGAGAGAGAGAGAGAGGAGAGGAGAGGAGAGGAGAGGAGAGGAGAGGAGAGGAGAGGAGAGAGAGGAGAGAGAGAGAGAGAGAGAGAGAGAGAGAGAGAGAGAGAGAGAGAGAGAGAGAGAGAGAGAGAGAGAGAGAGAGAGAGAGAGAGAGAGTGTGTGTGTGTGTGTGTGTGTGTGTGTGTGTGTGTGTGTGTGTGTGTGTGTGTGTGTGTGTGTGTGTGTGTGTGTGTGTGTGTGGTGGCGGCTTTGAAGGGGAGGGAAGGATACAACGCAGGCATAACAGTGGGGGTTGCGGCCTATCCTACCTTGACCCACATACAGCCAGCCCTAGGGAGGTACTGGTGCTTGCGGGGACTTAGGGAGGTTAAGGGGGCCAAGCGGGGGTTATATAAGGGAGAGGACAAGGGACAGGCTTTTAGTGTGCCTCAAGCAGCCCACCATCCATCCATCCGTCTTGCCTCCCTTCCTTCTTCCAACCGAGAACACAACGCCGAGATGTCTGTAACTGGTGAGTGTGTGAGTGTGAGTGTGTGTGTGTGTGTGTGTGTGTGTGTGTGTGTGTGTGTGTGTGTGTGTGTGTGTGTGTCCTCCTCCTCCTCTATCTTCCCTCTGACCACAAAGCATCTCCATACTATTAATTATGTCTACCGTATTACGTCTTTCTTCAATGCCTTGGTCACGTATGGTCTTTTCCTTACAATCACCTTTCCAACATTCCCAAGTAGTTCCACATGTCTAATAGTCAACTTATTGCCTAAAAACTCAGTAAGCGCCTAGAAATTTTTCAAAACCTCACTATACTCGTACACCTCTATCCACACCCTCTGCCCTGCCTTATGATGGTAAGTTTTCAGATATTAATTTTGAAAAATCAATAAAGAAATAGTTTAATGAATACAAAACGTGTATGTATTATGTCATTCTGCTCAGGTTTTAATATTGTGTCATTTTTTTTTTTTTTTGCTGCCGCTGATGCTGGTGATGCATCGCACCATCCAGTTTTTATTAATCCCAAAAAATCTTGTTTGACTCTGCACAATTTGTGTTACGCTTTCACGTGACATAACGTCTTTGTTGCCGCTGTTACCACTGTTACTGCTGTCTCCGTAACTATAATGTTCCCTTTATTCCTCAGGATTCCTCAGCCTCCTCCTGCTGGTGGCGACGTTCCAGCAGGCGGCCGCAGCTGACCCTACTACTACCACCACCGCTTCCCCCACCACCGAGACTTCCACCGGCTCCAATCTTGCCCTCAAGAAGGCAGACCTGGTCGCAGAGCTCCTCTCCGCCACCAACAACCTGCAGGCCATCCTTCCAGACAACTCCCTCGCCATCAGCATTGAATCCGTCGGCATCTTCCTCCTGCTGGCGGGCGCCATCGCCTTCATCGCCCACTTCTTCTTCGGATTCAGCAAGTCGGCGCCCGCCGCTGAACTCTATTCTTACCCATCTGGCCCTACGTAAGTGTTACCTGCCAAGCCCTGCCACACCTTCACACCCTAATCCCACCCAACCCTAACTCGCCCCTCCCCGTCCCTCCAGCCATACCTAGTTTATTCCAGAACACTTCATCTCTTCCTGCTACTCCTTCCCTGCATATCCCGCACCCGCTCCGTCCTACCCCGGCCTGCATCACCTGGTACAACCCGCCTCACCCAGCTTTATCCTATTTAACCTTACATCAAAGAAAGTAATCACATGTGACGATACGAATGATTTCCACGCCTAATACCACTCCCACCCCCCACTCCCAGCCCGACTCACGTCACAAAGCAATTTATTACAAAACGAGAAAATACAAAATAATTGTACTAAACTCACTCCCTCATCCCTTTCTCCTATCTTCTTCCTCCTTCTCCTCCTCTTTCACATCTTCCACAGAGCCTACACGACCGGCACCGCCCCTGGAAGTGGTTACGCCGGTCAGGCCTCGGGATACTCGCAGGAGGAGGCCTACACCGTGCATAGGAACTTGGAGCAGGCGACTGCGAAGTACCAGTGAACAACGCCTTCAAATAACAGCAGGAGCGACTAGCAGCTCCATCTCTCTCTCATCCCTCTCATCTATCTAAACTTTTTTTATCTATCTTATCTATCTATCTCTTAATTAATCTCTCTATTAACCCTCTTCTTCCATACTTTCTTAGCTTCGGGTTTTACTCTTCATCTTTCATTCTTTCCTCCCCGTTTTTTCCTTCTCACGTTCCTACCTCCATCTTTCCCCCTCTCTCTTCCTCCTTCTCTCTCTCTGCAACGTTCTTCGCTTTCTATTTTTCCTCGTATTTCCCTTTCGTTCCTCCCTCCCTTATGCGTGCACTATGCTCACAAGGAGGTGATCAACGCCCTTCCTTTTAATCTTAAATTAGCGTGTAATGAAAGTGTAAATAAATATAGAAAGGATAACGTATTTTGTTTTACCTGCTTTTAGGATCGGTCACACATAAACACAAACACACACACACACACACACACACACACACACACACACACACACACACACACACACACACACATGTCCACACCTGTCTCTTAATAGGGTGAGGTTCCCGTCCCGCTCAAGGTGCAAAGCTTTCACTGATGAGCGAGCAGTTACTGTCCATGAGCAAATAGGATGAGGTGTGAGGTGTGTGAATGACTCATTCGTTCTCTCACACTCTATTTGCAGGTCGAGGTGTTACCTCCTCCTTTAATTACCACCGCTTCCCTTCTCCCTATTGACTCATCTCCCAATTCGCTCCTCTCCTCTCCTCTCCTCTTCCCTGTCCAATTCCCTTTCGCCATCTCTCCTTTACCCTAATATCCTCGTCTCCTCTTCCCTCCCTATCTCTCCACGCCTCTGTTCTCGTCAAAATTAATCACGCCCGACCATAAAAACACAAACCTAATCCTAGCCTTAAGAGCTTTCAAACGGGACAATTACCGACTAGTTTCGTTGCCGACAATAATGCCGACAGTATATTTGGAATCATCTGAGCTGACGGCCACATCTTAATTGTTTAACTACTTTCGACAACACTCGACATCTAAGTTCATTAACTGTATGTCTTAATGTTCTCGATCACTGCCCGCTCCTGCTTGTGTGGGCGTACTTCCTAATACCAGCCAGCAGGACTCAGCAGTTCTCACCTGCTAGCACAAGCCAGCAGGAACACTTGCCCCTGTGAAGCCACCTCTAGGAACAGGGTCAGTGAGGCATCCTGACGTCACACTGTCAACTTGGGCGGGCGTGGCATCGCTGAGACCAGGTAACGCCTCTCGTGGCACATGAAAGAGGTAACGGGACAGCTATGGGGAAGGGGAGGAGGGGGAGGAGGAGGAGGAAGAACAAGATGACTTCCGCTTTGGTAAGATATGGACTGAAACGTTTCTTTTAGCTCAAAGTTCCCCTGTTTTGAGAAGTTTCATTGATAACATCATGAGTCGCGGTCACATTCTTTGAGTATACCTGAGCGTCGTCACCCCGGAGTGGTCCTAAGGGTGATGGATGCCTTGACAGTGATAACGTCGTCACCAATGAGTCCTTAGTTCGACCCACATAACGCCACCCGGCTATTAGTAGGGCGTGGGCGTGAATTGTTTCCTTATAAAGAGAGGAGAAAAGTCTGTGGCAGCGCCAGTTAACCTCACGACATCCGAAGCAACACACTAACATAAAAGGAACAAACACAGTAACACAAGACGACAACAAAGATAAGGACGACGACGACGACACAGCCCTAACGCCCCGCCATCCACACAACAAGAGGACTCATCCCCACCAGCGCCGAGAACACGTGGATATTATTTTGAACACTATGAGGCCCGGGAGTAAGTTCACTTGAGTTGTCTTTGTGTCCTCTCCTTTGGTACCTCCTTCAGGACAAACGTGGTGTGTGTGTATGTGTGTGTGTGTGTGTGTGTGTGTGTGTGTGTGTGTGTGTGTGTGTGTGTGTGTGTGTGTGTGTGTCATTTGACGAAAGATTAGTAATTATTATTTAATGGGTAATATTCAGTAATTGTTTTTTGTTTGTTTGTTTGTTTTTTGGTTATTTCAAGGCTGCTGTTGTATTTATAACTGTTCATGCCCGATGCACCAGCAAAGTTACAGAACAGTTCAGGGTTCACAGTACTATTCACCTCCATGCAACACTCTTTTATCAATCAAGCTAAAATACATCTCGTTCAGCTTAACT
>JAXIVD010000487.1:15000-32500 GCA_036785275.1 Cancer borealis
ACTACAGTAATCTCCTAGCGTTTGTAGACTGATCAGGTGTTAGAGTTGTTGTTGTTATCCTAGTTATAGTAGTAGTAGTAGTAGTAGTAGTAGTAGTAGTAGTAGTAGTAGTAGTAGTAGTAGTAGAAGTAGTAGTAGTAGTAGTAGTAGTGAAAACTTGGCCAGCCTGGCGAGAAAGCAAAACACAATGAGCCTCCACTACCCACCTCCCTCCTGCCCCTCCCAAGCCTCTGTCCCGTAAACTACCCTACCCCTCCCATCCACCTATTCCCAATCCTATCTCTCGCCTAGTGTGTGTGTGTGTGTGTGTGTGTGTGTGTGTGTGTGTGTGTGTGTGTGTGTGTGTGTGTGTGTGTGTGTGTGTTTTCTTTTTATAGTCCTTAGTTCCCTACACTGAACACCTCTCCCTCCTCCATGACCTTGCACTTCCTTTACTGCTCACCCATACCGTCTATCAACACTATATTCCTCTTCCTTGCCTATCATCCCTTCCATTCCTTTCGTATATACCTTCCTATATCTCTTAACGTGCCTCTTTCCTGTATGCACTTGCTTCCCAGTACCTAAGCCTCCACCTGCTTCAGCTTCCTCTCTTCTCACTATCATCATACATCTTATCCCACCTCCCCTTTCTCCCTCCACTGCCTCCCTCACCATCCTCCTCTCTCCTTCCCTTCCCTTCCATCCAGTCCTTTACCGCCACCAGGGGGACCCATGCATACAGTCACTCGGCGAGGAGAAAGGGGGGTGACGTTACAGCAAACCCATTGTACTGGTAATCTCCATTCTGAGACCACAGCACTCATTTTTATTTTACTGTAATTTACTACACACACGTTTAATGTATTATTACTATTATTATTATTATTATTATCATTATCATAATTATTATGATTACCATTATTATCATATCATTTTCATTAATATCATTATTATTATTATTAAGTAAGTTTTGGTTCTCTTGATAAAAAAAAAAATTTCCTCACTACTACCAATATAGTTAAAAAAAAAAAAAAGCAAGAAATTTAAAAGTATTTACTTTATCAACAAAATTTGCAATTGATTTTATACTATTATTATATTTTTTGTAATTGGTTTATCTGTTTAATCTACTATTTTCATTATCATCATCATTATCATTATCATTATTATCAGAAGTAGTAATAGTTGTATTAGTAGTAGTATCATCATTATTGCTATTATTTCATTCTGCTACTATCGTAATTTTACCGATTACTCTTGGCATACTTTGAAGCACTTTATTGAATGTAGATATCCAAGATTGGGTTCATGTCTCCATTTATATAACTTTAATTAGGCACGTAATAATCAAGCCAGTATAAGTTCCCACGCCCTCTAACAATAAATAAAATGTACCTCTAAATAAAATGTCTGTCATGGAATTTCAGTTCGACGGTCCGGGATTAATATATATGAAATTTGTAAATATTACAACATTACATCCTATTGTTTACAATAAACATTTACTATGGTTTTTTTTCCGCTCTCTCTCTCTCTCTCTCTCTCTCTCTCTCTCTCTCTCTCTCTCTCTCTCTCTCTCTCTCTCTCTCACATCATCACAACCACTCACACCGTCAACTATCAATTACTACTCAATTTTCTCACTCTTTAGCGCCTCCTTCCCCTCCACCACCAACCACATTCTCATCCCGCCCTCCCTCTTTCCATATTTTCCTCCTCTTCCTGATTTGGTTTAATCCCTTATTATGATTGAGTCTAAATTTAAAGCGAAACTTATTGAACTTTTTAATTCTCATTTCCTTCTTTTTTTCTCTCCTCCTCCTCCTCCTCCTCCTCCTCCTCCTCCTCCTCCTCCTCCTCCTCTTCCTTGGATGCATAATTTAACATAGCTGCAGTCAGGGGCCTTCTTCACCGTCCCTCCCAACTACCACATAGATAATACAACATATACAAATAAATGTTTAATACCTTTACAAGTATGTCTGTTAAGGTGAATCCAGTCACCGCACCCTGAACCTATGATAGTGTAAGGAAGGAGAACTGCAGATGAACTGAGATGAAAATCCTTTTTAAAACCGCCACCTACTTATGAAAATTCCAACTGCTATTTAGGAGTCTTAAACAATGCCTCCTCCTCCTCCTCCTTTTAACCTCGTAACGTAATTGTAATGTGGGGGGGGAAAAATGTGCCCGGCAACAAAGGCCATATGGCACAACCTCGTAACGTGACCTCGCTGGGAAGACGATTGATTCTGCTTCCTGAATTGTGAGGGGGGTAACCGAACTCGCTTCTACTTCTTTTTCTTTTCCTTTTCCTCCTCGTTCTTGCCCTCGTTCCTTAATTTATTCCTCCTCCGTCAATTTATTCCAACCAGTTTTCTTCCTCTCTCCTTCCTTTTTTCCTTCTATCCCTATATGATGTCATTCCTCTTCTTCCTTTGCTCTTCATCCTGTTCCTACTGTTCCTTCTCCTCCTCCTAATTTGTCAGATTTATTTGATGACCTTCAAACGCAAGTAACAATATCACGTAATATATGCAAATTTCCAAATACCATTACATAAAATACCTTACCACGGGCTGATCTTCAAACAACGATCACCATTCCTCTAGTACAGTGGTTCTTAACCTGGGTTCGATCGAACCCCAGGGGTTCGGTGAGTCAGTTTCAGGGGTTCGGCGGTTTGGTTCACCCCGCTCGTATGATTCGTGACGTCACGCTCTGCTTGGCCAAAAGTCACATTGATTTGCAGTAAATATTCATTATGTTTTTGTGTGAAATTCATGTTTTGTTCTTTGAACACATTGATTTTGTGTGCAAATGATGCATGATACAGTTTGTGCACTAATACAGTATATAGTTATATACATATGTTTTGAATTTGAAGAAAAAAAAAGCACATTTTATTTTTCCAACTACGAAGGGTTCGATGAATGCATGTATGGAACTTGTGGGGTTCAGTACCTCCAACAAGGTTAAGAACCACTGCTCTAGTATAAGATTACACACTTGATCAGTAACTTGTTCTCAGACCGTCAACAAAAACGTGATGCAATTAATCTGGCAGAGTCCGAAGCGTCTCTCGTGTAGTGCCATAAGTTTCTGTAATAGAACCCGCACCTTGTATGATATATGTTTAATATAAGTAAATACTAATCCAGCGCCAAATTGATTCAATGTGCTGATGACACCATAATACGAATTAGAATCATAGCTTCCAAATCAAGCGAACCTAAGTAGTAAATTGGTAGTATAGAGTAAAGAATGGTAACCGTTATCAATACACAAATTGTGCATATAAATAGTGGCAAAATAGTACTATACTTCCATTATCTGGAGTGTAATTGTAAATTCATCAAACAACTTAGAGACAGCATTAGTAACAATTATAAAAGCAGTCAACATACACCAGCATTATAGGAGAATCGACATATTAATAGGTTTGATAAAAAAAAATATTATGAATCTCCAAACGTGATGCAGACTTCGACATTTGTGGCTACGAGGTTCACTTGTAGTCATCGCCTTGCACTGAAAACCAAATGTAGACTGAAATGGGTGCAAAGACAAAGTTATTCCCAACATTGAGTTGAAAGATGAAAGTGGGAAGATAGGTTCCATAATTCAGGCCCACGAACATTGAGGCACGATGCACCCACACCTAAATATTACCATCCTTTCTACCTGCCTGCCTGTCTGTCTGCCTGCCTGCCTACCTGCCTACCCACCTGCCTGTCTGTCTGTTTGTATATATGTATGTCCGTCTGTTTGTCTGTGCCATAGATTGGCTACATGATAGTGATAAATCGGACAGACATTCAACCTCGTCCACAAAAAGAAAGTCATATCAATATCAAAACTAAAAATCAGACTAAACTTTTCTTTTTCATTTGGCGACTATAGTTGTTGTCCACACGAGTACTTTACACTGAGGGTACGAGCTAACCACTAAACCACCATGTTCCATGTATACGAATACCACCTCAGAGGATTCGATTATCTCCCCATACGATGATAAAGAAAAGAAAGAGAAATGAAAGGAAGAAAACATGCCACACGCCAGTGGGCCTTCCTCTTCATTATTATGAGCACCATCCAGGTAACTTTCCGGTTCACTAAAGGAAAGTGTCATTTACCTTCCCCTCTCGGTGGTGGTGGTGGTGGTGCCGTGGAGGCGCTGACCAGAGGGTCACTTTAAAGGCTCAGTGGGGTTTCAGTCCATCGTTCCCCGCCGTAAAGGCGAGACCCGACAGGTTACTAGGGAAAGGGCCTTTGTGACCCATGTATCCTAATAAATAAGAACCAATCACAGCGCGCGTTGAGCCATGCCCAGTGTTACCAGTTGGTGACGTCATACCTTACCCTTTATCTACACCTTTTTATCAAATATATGTAAATTATTTCTTCAGAAAAGTAATCGTAGCAACGGTTGAGATGCATCTAACAACGTTATGAATAGCTGATGTGAGGTAGCACAGTGATGGAATGCGTGGTGAAGGTGGTGAAAACTGTAATGAACTGTGTTTGTATGGTAAAAGTACACACGTATGCTCCAGCAGTGCCACTCCATGCCATCACATCACTGTGATTCATCAAAATGTGTGAATTATTTCTTCAGAAGGCAAATTGTTTCATGATCCGGTTAGGTTAGGTTAGGTTACCGGCCCTGGCTGTTCCGTAAACTATTTTTGGTAAAATTTTACATTTTCACCATAATGCACCTGGATCTAAATAACATTATTCATGTAGTTGTTTTGGTAAATCTTACTAATAACATCTTATATATTCCTTTTTTTTTTCCTCCTCATCCCAAGCAAACCTGGGGACACCTTGGGAAAGCGGGGTTTTAGGGTGGGGAAAGCAATTAAAGGCCATTTATGGCACTTCTGAAAAAATCTAAGGTGAAAAACCTAGTTTTAGGGTAACAAAATAAAACTTATATAACCCCCACACCCCCCAACCTAACCTAACCTAAAGTGAACTCACGTGATAACCCCATCTAACCTAAACAGAACTATAGTAATAACCTCAGAGCTGGGGGTCAGGCCACCCCAGACGCCCCAGCCTGTCACCTAATAATCATAATCAAATCATGTAATAATCTCATTGATTGGGGGGTAAGGCCCCACACACCTCTCTTCTACCAAACTTACCTAAATCAAAGCTCAAGTGTGGCTTGCCACACTCTTAGTCCTTGAGGTCAAACAAGTATGTGACGAACGCACAAGTCAAATAGCTCGCCTGCTAACCACTGAAACTTTGCAGCAAAATCCAAAAGTCCGTAGCAGTGCAAGTTTCCATGATGGATTGGACTGAGTCAATCAGTCCAATAACACAATCGTTACACTTGGCTAAAGCCATCACATCATGTAAACTGATTTGGCTGGCCAAGAAGGTGGATATCCACGCATACATGCATATTTCTGATTGGCGAAATGAGAGGTCAAGGCTGTTTGATTGGATAGAGGACAACCACACGTCATAAGACGTCACAATACATGGCTTAAACAGCGCATGCGCTACATTAACAAACAGACGAACACACAGTACTATCACCTGTTAACACTAGTTTAAGGAGCGTAATTCAAGGGACGAATTAATGAAATCATGCAAGCTATGTATGAGTGTATGTACCAAGTACGTTAACGCTAATATGTGTATCAGTATCCAAACCTATATGAGATACGTACTTTTGTTACTTTTGGAAATTCCGTCCATTAACGACGAAGCTGGGGTCGGCCTCGGTCCTTCTGCTAGTTAATTTCAGGGAGGATGTTATGATGGCGGCTGTTGTATCCTGTTTTAGGTGGCTCATCTGGCAGTTCACAGAGTTCACGTAGGCTAAGTTATGTGCATTGTGCGTAAATATTTATAACTACGTCTTTTAAAGGGTAATTTACTCCCTACTGCCCTTTACATAATGCACAAACAAAGTATGGTAGAAAATAAACACTGTACAAGGCGTAAATGTGACCTACCACCCTGCCGTGACCACTAATTTTACGTAAAGACCTGCCTCACCGTTACTTCCTCAGTCCACTGTCGCACACCATACCCCTGCTCACAATGTTTGTTTATGAAGGTCATGACCTTTCTCAATTATTCTTCGTTGCCGCACTACGCAGCACTGACATCCTGCAATTAAACACATATTTACGATGGTGTTCCTGTGTTTTGTGACATTTTTCTCTCCTAATTTCTCTTACTCAACTTCACCCCATGGCACACCAACGTACTGCTAACTGACCTGCTCCCGCCTTCCCTTCACTTTTTCTCAGTTTTTTTCTCATTTCTTCACCAGCCACCACCAGACACAGAGTTGCGGTTACGTGTAGGGATGGGAGAGATGACCTTGGAAAGGTCATCTGGTTCCCAAGTAAGTACTTTACGTAGCCTTATGACCTTATAGCATGGTAAGCTACGTACGTAGCTCTTCTGCTTATCCATCTATAATTTACGTTCTGTTTACTACTATACTCTCATTCGCTTTCATTTTCGTCGGTACCTTGCAGGCATTGCCTGTGTGTTCATCCAATCGGTAAGTTGCATCATGCCTTATTTCCTGCTTGCGGTGGGTAACAGTTAAAGCGAGGACGAGGCGGGTGAGACTAAGTTGACCTCCTGCCCTCCACTCACCGCGGGTGCGTCCGTAATGACAGGAGATAATGCGATATGGGAACCTGCTGCTATGACCTGGGTCTCCCTACCAACGGTGACCCGCGTACATAATGCGGTGGCCGGGATGTTCTTTGCCATTCTGTTGCAAGAAACCGACGCGAGCACACCACTGATCGGTCAGTTACCACTATGCTTTAGTATATTTATCATCAAGAATACATAGGTAATATGTGGCTGTAGAACCGAAGGTGTTTTAGTTGCAGTTCTCAGAGGACGTCGGTAGCGTAAGCCACTGGTTCGTGTTGTTACTGAGAAGAAATTAAAGGGAAAATATACCTTAGCTTAGTAATGTAAGCTGCCAAACTTCAACTAACATGGAGTACTTGGTACTATTTCTGCTAACAACTGCCTCAGGTAAGGAAACATGTACTTGACACTATATTTTTGATTTGGATATTGTGGTATAACAGGAAAAAATAATTATAGTGTAGATATACCTCAAGTTATTTCAAAATAATAAAATCATGTTTTCATATCTTAACATCTTTCTGGATCACTAAAAATAATGAAAAATTTGATTATTGAGAAATCAATATCACCCATTGAGTAGGCTCTTGGGACTCATAAATAATTGGCAAAACAACTTCCTTGCTCATCCCATCCTGTGAAAACTTGTAAAAATGCATTTTTCTTCCATGAACATAGTTAGAATGTTTGCTAATATGTTCTTAAAACTAATTACATGGCCAGTGATGTCGCTGGAATCAAAAAACTGGCCATTCGTCGGAGTGTGGACACCCAAGAGTGAAGTGGAACACAAGCTGAGCTTGCCTGAACATGATCCTTCCAGCCTTCAGGTGGATGAAATAAAACAAAATGAACTGAAAACCAAGACTCTCGATGATCTTATGTCAAAGTATGTTCCACAAAAACTCCATACATTTCGGTTGTTGTTTAATAATATAGCATATGCTTCAACATCTTCATATTCATGACATAAAATAAGTATTTCAATCACTGTACACATTTTTTTCACTGTTCATGTGAATAGTGATACAAATGTAATAACGTATACACAGTTTTGGTTCGGTTGGATTATCAACACTTGGAGAGCATGTTCTTTTCCCCCTGATGATGGCCTTCACACTGTACCTTGGCCTAGTGCTGTGGGCCTCCTCTACCCTCCATAGAGAAGACTACCATCTTTACAAGTAAGTAGCATCTCTTTTAATGTATACACTGCAGTGTAGACTTTTTAATATACTTGCTTTTTCTTGCACATATGAGACTGGTTCTAAGACATAAGCAGAAAGGGAAACAAAAAAATTACACAATCATAAAATTTATCGATCTATCTTTATACCAGGCTGTTATTCCTCTAAGGAGGATAGCCAAGACAAGGCACGCCAAGTTTCATGAAAATTTATCTAAAAGAATTAATAGTCATGCAAGGGCTGTGGCGAGGGTAAACCCTGGAACCCTGTAGTGAATAGGATCCCCGCCCTCAACCCCATTTGCATTACTGACCTGTTATGTTTCTAAAACTTTCCCATGTGTATTTTTATCTCATACACAATGTTTATAGTAATTTTGTAAATGATTAGGCTGCTTCCCCAGTTTTTATTTTCAGCAACTCCAAATAACCCAAAAACATTTTTATCCTTTTCCTTGACCCTGCATTTTGGAAAAAATGCCTCACAGCAATACAGAATAATTGGCACAATTACTCTCAAACATTTCCATTTTTCTGGACACATCCCTTTCTCAAAACTCTCCTCACAGCCTCCACTGTTCACATCCTATTACTTCATCTACTTCCATGGACACTCTGTTTCATTATCCACATCTAAATAACAAAGATTTACCACCAATGTTCAAGCAATTTATCAATATTTATTGGCATAGGTCAATGCCAACCGAATACCACTTGAGCTATGATGATCATTATGCTCCAACTGAAGAGGAATCATGTATGTTGAGTGTCATGTCAGGGATCTGATTCCCTGCTACAACTCTCTCATGACTACCTTTTCGGTCAATTCCTCAAAATTTAAAAACACAAGGCATTACAAATACATACAGACCTCTATCTCTCCCATGATTACCTTATATTTCCGCAATAAGGAATTAGTCTTAATAACTCTATCGCCACTCAGCCATGATTTTTTTCTGGTAAAAACATGTGTGCTTACACACATTTATAACAATCTTTATTATTATTTGCAGGTCCATCTCTGAGCTGAATGCAAAAACTGACCAAATTTCTGAGGGCCTGGCAGGACTTGCACAAATGTACATAGACAACTATCCCTTTACCTATAGAAGTAACCCAAGGACCCAGGACCTTTGGCAGAACCCTTCTCATGCATCCAACACCTAAGTTTTCTAATTAAGATGGAGTAACACAATATTTGTCTGTGTAACTTAATTACAATGAACTTTTTTTGTTGGTTGATGTTACATCAAGAGAATTTGTCATATAGATTGAAACATCCCTTTAAGTCCGGAAATTGCTTTGCTGTCTTTTATGAAAATTATATAACATAAATGTTTGCACATTTCACATATAAAAAATCCTGACCACAATAACATGTAGCAGCAATGGTGAATAAAGCAGCCAAAGTCCAATGTCAGATTCCAATATATTTTTTTTCTTTATGTTACATTAAAAGGATACCGGCCAAGAGCAAACAAAAATAGGTAACAAAAAAATAAATAAAATTTAAAAATCCCACTTGTCGCCAGACCCTGTAAAGAGGATAGTAGGAGAAATAGAGGCATGGGATGGAGGTTTAATTTTGCATGAGAGATGTCTTGACACTCTTCTTTCGAAAAGTTCAAGTCATAGGGAGGTGGAAAAACAGACAAAGGAAGAGAGTGAATATAAACTATCCTCAAATTAACAACGAGTTTTCAAAGCCGAGGTCTAAGGCGTTTCCCTGTCAAAGCAAGGGTAGTCTGAGGAATGAATTTAGATTTTTCATAACTGGCCATGGTGAGCCAAATGTAAGTGAGGTATAGAACTGGTATGCTCCCCATAATCTCCATAGAAAGTAAGGGGAATGAAAAAGGGAGGATATACTGTGCCCATGGTACCCTCAGGCTGTTTGTGACTTTTAATTAGCCTCTCATCCTCTTAGCACGGCTCTCACACTTTAGGAAAAGAAGGGGATAGTGGGAGGTAAGAAAGAAAAGACATGAAACAAAGGGAAATAAAGCTAGAAAAAAGGAAAAGGCCAAACGAAAATCAGTTGTATCAGAGACTGAAGTATGAGGCATCACAGCATCGGACCACAATCTCTGGTCCTGCAGCCACTCCACTATGACAATGAACTCAGAAATGAAGGGATAGGGAGAGGTGGAGGCTTTTCTGCCATGGCCATCTCCTTGAGGGAACGAGGTGTTGAAGACTATAGAATAGAATAGAATAGATACAAGAGTCAGTAAACTCATTTTGGTCTGGCAACATGCACTGCAAATTCAAACATAAAACTCCATAACATTACTTCGTCTTAACTTATGATTTTTCTTTTTGTCTTTTTAAGGTCCAAGTATTGTATGTGGTCAAGAAGTTGTTGAGTTCTAGTAGTCAGCTCCAGCCTTGTTTTGGCTATCCCTTTTATCATTTAGTACTATTGTATCATTTAGTATTAGTGTATTATCACATTAAAAATATGGATATGAGCCAGGTATATAGATTGATAGATAGACTTTTTCCCAAGGCCCAAATTAGCCATCCCCACTCACAAGTTGTGCACATGGTACAATAATACTAAATGATGCATTGATATAACGCTGTTGCAAGCCAGAGGCTTACAGCAGGAATAATGACACCATAATGACAGGTACATTTGTATTGACAAGAGGTGCTGGAGTCCAAGCATCAAGAGTCCAATTAAAAAAATATTGGTCCTATATAAAGCTTGCCACACATACATTCTCCAGACCAGATGACATCTGCCTTGTGCAGCTCATTATTTATTTCTTCAAGCTGTAACTTACAGTACACTATTACATGATTTTTGCAATGTTACACCTAAAGCAAAAATTGCTTGACAGAAGAAGTGGATTGATACTGGAGTAAAAATGAAATACATAAAAAGCTATGTTAGCACTACTGCTAGTACTAGTCATGATATTCGATTCTGTAAATATATTTCAAATTAATTTATAAATTAGTGGTTAGTAATGTGGGTAAAAAATCCAACTACCAACAATAACAAGACAGTGAGGTACTTGTGTATTCAATAATAAAGAAATTTAACAGAATGATACCAAAACTTCAAGTATTATCAACATGGCAAATTTGCAACACAAGAAGTCATCTGGTACATAACTTTAGCAAATAATAATTCAAAAGAAAATAGTAAAATGAAAAGAAATCAATCAATTGAGTAGGTTAGTGTCTTAGAAAAATTACAAAATACACTATCACTTTCATCACTCCAAAACAATCACTAGCTATTACAGTCCTGAGCAATACTCAGGAAATATATTTACAGACTTTTGAGATGACAGCACTGTGAAAAGAGCAAATTACTAGTCAGATGAAGTTGTTTGTTTATATTATCACAAAAACCAGGGCCTGACCAGTATGTGGGGAGCAAAAGTCGTGATATATATCTGACCTGCATCTTATTAAGCTCCATTACAAACAAACCTTGACCCATAACAGATAAGGAAAACAATCTTACTTAAGCTCTTCAAAGAAATCTCCCATCTGCTGAAATATTTAGAACACTGATGAGGCTGATACAAGAGAATGCTAAAAAGTCGTACATGATGTATTTCCTGCTCTATAATAATCACTGATAACATACATAATGTCAATTGCATAAATATTCAAACAAGATAAAAAGCAAGTACACAAACAATTATGTATAAGTTGATTTTTGTTTTCACATGATACCTTCAAACTTTTAATGTAGTAAATACCTAACTAGACTATTTATTGTGTTCCTAGATTAATATGAATATTTTACATCTACCACTGAAATGTACCCAGCTTTCAGCTCTGCCCTCTACGGCAGTGAGTAAAAGTGGCCTACAGTCCTGGGAAAAAGACAGAGCCAAACAAACTTCATTCTTTGTAGGCTGGTACTAGGGAGAATCCAGAACAAACTTCTGTGGGTACTTCTCAAGTGTGACATAAATACTTTTTTTTTTTATCACTTAAACAGCCAATGAGAGTGAAAAATCTCAGCATCCATACAGTCTTGTTGAGGTGTTGATGGAGGAGCTCAGCAGAATTTCCAGCGATTCCCACAGTGGTTACACAACACGAAGGTAGTCATAGGTTCATCAGAGCTCCTGGTTTGCATCTGTTGGGTCAAAAACAATATGAAAATAAGTCATGAATGCGATTAAAAAGAAATAGAAATGGAAATTAATTTAAATCATTACCATTATACCATATAACCAGGACTACCAAGGGAAAAAAATGCATCAGTCAGTGAAGTGAGCCACACTGTCATTTACACATCAAAGACCCCAACAATAATTACAATATTAACAATGCTACTAACACCCTAATCAATCTATCTATGTAATTTTGTGCAACATACAGATGAGAGATAAACAGAAACATATTGACCTAAACGACGAGTCCTTTCATTGTGTTGAGAAATTTCCTTATTTGGGAAATGTGATTTGTGCAGGAGGCAGCGCAAGTGATAGTGTAGTAGCAAGAATTAGAAGTGGAAGGAGGAACTTCAAGAAACTGTTGCTTTTGACACTTAGGGAACCCTCCCTTCGATCCAGGGGGCAATTATATGTGGCCTGTATGGAATGTGATGTTGAATGTCAGCAAAACTTGGGCAGTGAAAGAGGATCATGTCTGCAGGCTAAACCAGAGGGGGATGATGATTAAGTGAATAAAATGGATATTGAAAGCTTTGAGTGTATATGGACGGTTTAGTATGTCTGTTTAAGGTAAAGGAATTAATTGGAGATTGGTAGGGGTGGTCAAATGCAACACCTTCAGAGGCTTTGGTGCGCTTACTTTTTTCATATTAACTTACCACTTCAGATGCTTTGGTAATGTGGAGAGAATGGGAAGAAGTGATGTACCGAGGAGGATATACAGAGGTGGAGTGGATGCTTTAGGTGTGGCAGAAATAACCTCAATAAATTGGGAAGATAGAGTGTTTGAATACCTGATAGAGAAAGGAGGAATAGTGTGGAAAAATAGTGTATGAAGATGAGCAAATGGATACTACTCCCTCTTTCCCAGGAATTGCAATTTAATTTTTCAATTTTATACACAATAACTTACTATACTCCTTAAATATTAATCATACCTGATTGTAGGTGCAGTTTCGCTGTCCACACTTGCCACACTTGAGGAGATCTGTCTTGGTGCCCTGAGCAATAGCCAGCTGATGGTCATCAATTCCCTGCTTCGTGAATTTCTCACGCAGCGCCTTCATCTCATCACTGGCCATCTCCTGCAAGTACATTAACATTACATTTTCTATTCCCAACGTATTTACTTAAATTACGTAAGTTTGATCAATAAGTACATACAGTGGTGCCTCTTGATTCGAACTTAATTCGTTCTTTTCGGCTGTTCGAATTGAGAAAATTCGACTTAGGAAGCTATTTTTACCATTGAAAAACAATCATGTAAAAACAATTAATCCGTTCCAGTTTATTTTAAATAAAAAATACTAAATAAAAAATTATTTACCAAACACTCCACAAACCAAACACTCTAATTTGATTTACCAAACACTCCTTTAGCCACATCAGCAGCCTTTATTGTCTCTTTGTGCTTCAAAAATGTGTAGATCGTAGACTTGGCCATCCCGTACTGTGAGGCCAGGTCAGAAACACGAACTCCTCTCTTATGTTTTTCTATTATTTCCTTCTTCATTTCTATACTATAGCGCGTCAGCTTCCTTCCACCACTTGCACTGACACTTTTCACTTTCTTGGGAGCCATAATGAGGGCTTATTTCAAGAAAATATGCAAAAATATCAAGCACAACAGAGAGAGGTGTTCACAGCGGAGAAGTGCAAGCGAGACTGGCCGATTGGCGGGAAGGCGGCGTCGGCCGTCGCGTGTGTTTGTGTTCGGATTGCAAGACCATGTTCGGTTTGGAGGACAATATTTGTTCTCCAAATGTGTTCGGATTGGGAAGTGTTCGAGTCAAAGGATGTTCGAAAAAAAGAGGTACCACTGTATTCGAAATGTGAGTAAAGTATCAGTCTACACCACTGATGCTGTTCTTTACAAGATAATTGCTTAACTGCTAATTCAACTTATGGTTGTATCTGTTTCTTTCTCTGCTAACCTACATGGGCTGCTTTTTAAACTGTACAAAGTCAATCACAGCCCATCTCAGAAGCAACTAATGGGGACATGATGGTAGTGTGAGAAAAGCATAAAAACAAGATGATGCCCAGATATATCCTGAAACAACTGAATATGTATATCTTTGATGCTTCACTCCACTTAGAATTTAAACTAACGTTCAAGACCAGAAGAGCAACTTACTTCAGAGGTCATGCTGGCCATTCTCTGTGGAGAGATAGCACCTCGCAACACATTTTCTCGCAGTTGTGGGTTCTTAATGTCTTTTAGGTTGTAGATTCGGGACCGTAGGCGGTTCTTATAAGCTGCTTCTGGCTTGCCAAACTCCTGGAAAATTGCTTCTTCAACTTGTTCAGCCAAGTTCTCTGGGGTGTCAATTGGATCATCAACACCTGAAACGGGTGGTTTTATCATTAGTGGGGGATAAAACTTTTAAATAAAAATGTGTAATTCATTAAATTAAAAGTGAAGACTGAATTAGCATGCAAATCGACACTCAACATGGATAGAAAATCATAGAGAATTATGTGCATGATTGGAGGAAGCAATATTATTCCTTCCTAACATGCACATAAAACTCTGAAAAAAAAAAAAAAAGATAAACAGGGAAGTCGCACTGTACGAGTCGCCAGAAAACAAAAAACGAATAATACGAGCAAAGTATTTTTTAGGGTATTTTTACCGAGGTCTATGTCTGAGTCATATTCTCCCTTGTTCTGCTGCTGCTGCTTGAAAACTTGAAATAGAAAGGCTATTTGGCATCAAGACTGAGGTCCATATTGTTGTCCAACCATGCTAGAGAGAGAGAAAAAAAATGCTGCTATAAGCAAGACTCGTAACAATATCTTGGCAGTTACCACGGCAATCTATCCTTTATCACTATGATAATAAGTAACAATCTTTCAGTATTTTCATCTTGTCAAGATGAGAAAGCATTGATTGGGAGCGTGCAAAAATATCTTAAATGGATGACTTCTACAAAAACTCAACTATGGGAGAGAAAAATATCAGCAGGATTTGCACTGACGTCTGTGGACCACTGTATGTTGCAGATCCACGAGACCATTTTCCTCATGTTTGGATGCAAAATACCTTGATATGGTCTTCCCTAACTCTACATCTCTCCAATGAGTGTAGATTAAGTAGTTTTAACCTATTCTCATAAGTAATGTTGCCCATTCTTGCTATCATCTTTGTCATTCTCCTCTAAATTGATTCTAGCAATCTTGCATATTTAAATTTAAAAAATTCTTATTATGTCCTGAACCTGTGACGTTGGTAGGCTTAATGGAGGCGTTAGATGGTCAGCCTACCCCGTTAATAGTGCAGGTTAGATTTTTTAAGTGATGCCTCATTTCTTGTTGAGAGGCTCAGGCTGCCAGCAGAAGCTCCTCATTGCATATAACTTTGCAGTATTATCAAATATAGTGTTATGGCAACATGTGGGTGATCTTTGGCCACTCGGCGGTTTTTACAAAGTAAAGTAGCCCGCTCGTCCCAGTATGCCCTCCACGCTAGCCACTAGGCCAACACCTCACAGTACATACATAGTATATATGTATGTACAGTTGGATGCAAATTTCTGTGTAGATAGAATGTAACCTATATTTTCCCACAGGTTACTTTTTACACTACACAAAATGCCATCATACAAGCATTATTGGAGGGACTAACTACTCACAAAATTGCGACTTCCCTGTTTATCATATATGATATCCAGTTACTACAACTGGAAGTACAACATAACATGATGAAAAATATTGACACAAAATCTATCATTGTGGTATAATCTACTCACTAATAATTCATAAAAGCCAAAATAAATATAGTATATATATATATATATATATATATATATATATATATATATATATATATATATATATATATATATATATATATATACATACTATATACTGTGCATGACTGATAATGGATTCTATGTAGTGAGTAAGAACATAGAGAATAATAAGGAATGGAAATAATGCACATCCAACATTATCTTCAGTGTGCGTACACAAAAATAAATAAATAAAAAATTAGAATAAAACAATAATAATCATCTATCTATATACCTGTCTTATATCCCCATTAAAATGGGATAGCCAAGATAAGGCACTTAGGGTTCAGGGAAATGTTACTTTCTCTTCCCCTTGTGTCATCTTTTCATTGAAGAGAATATAGAGGATGGGCTTCCCCGACCCTCGCTCCATCCCATTTTGTCATATTCTACGATTTACGGGAATTACGGTTGTAGTATTCATGCAGCTCCCACCAATGGCTAATAATAATAATTGATCTATCCATATAACAGGCTGTTATACCACTAAATGGAAGTAGCCAGGACATAGAACAAGGCTTCAGGGAGACATTACTCTCCCCTTCCCCTCTGTGTCTTGTCTTTTCACAGGAGAGATTACAGAGAAGCTTCCCAGACTATCCACTCCATCCCTTCTAGTCACTTTTTACGATCCATTGAAAATACAGTGATAGTTTTCTTGCATACTTCACCACATAATGTATCATAATTATTTAAAAAGAAAAGAAAGAAAAAAATAATAACAATAATTACAATGTGCTACTAATATGTCTAATGCAGTGTTTTTACAATCTTAAGAGTAAGGATCTCATTCAACAGCAGCTGTTCATCACTAACTTGACATTTTTAAAGCGTTGGCTATCATCTCCCGACACTTCATGCGCATGTCATTAGGCATAGAGGAGGAAGGGTAGATGGACGGCCGGGAACCGCTGTTGTTGCTGTTGTTGGAGTTCTTCCCTTCTTTCTTATCTTCTTTTTTCTCCTTCTTCTCTTCCTTACTCTCCTTTTCATCATCTTTCTTATCTGAAATACCAAAATTGCAAGCAGGTGTGTTTTTATGCAACAATTATTACAACTATTATTACAACTCATAATTTGGTGTACTGGGCATCAGTTCACATGTTTTTCAATGATCTGCAAAGTACCACAATAGTACAGATATGATACCTGGAACAAATTTCTTCCAGTTCTTGATGAGCTGTTTCGCTGTGGAAATAACTTCCTCATCAGAAGAAGCTTTTCGAAGAGCATTCACAGTCATGCCAATGCGAGTTTTTGATAGCACCTAAAAAACAAAAAATATTGCACCAGTAAGAATCCTTTCCCAACCAATAGACAATGATGAGATCAGATGCTGCTTGTATCAAGGATGGCTTGCCTTAAATAAGAGCCATATGAAAATTTAATGCCAGCCTACAAAAAATATAAAAAACTACAGCTTTAGTTTAACTTTTCTCTCCAAATTGTGTGCCTAAATGCGTGTGTACACATACACACTTACCTGGAAGTTAATGGGGAGCCCTTGCAGAGTTTTAAGCATGTCTAGTGCCTGCGTCTGGTCCTAAGGAAAAGAAAATATCTTTCACAGCTTTGGCGAAAATATGGTCACACCGAGATAAATTAAATTAATAAACGGAGAAATGTAAAAGAAATATAGCAATCTGCCACATTAGTAAACTGGCATTACAATGAAATGTTGAAATTATGTTGGACAATCTTATTTTAATTATTCTAATGACTGCTCCTTGAAACATCCTTGAGGC
>JAXIVD010000487.1:37500-42500 GCA_036785275.1 Cancer borealis
TGGTTTCTCGGAGTTCGATGTAAGAGTAACAACATATTCACCAATTAACTTATGAATCTTTGAGACCACTTCAAATATGTTATTGACTCAGCAGGATGGTTTTTAGTTATCATTTATACATTATTTGTTAGTGTTTTATATTGTTTTCAATGACTGTTGGTTTGAGCACATTAAAATGTTACCTAGCTGCATCCCATTTTGCTGTGTTGTGTTAACCCTTTTGAACCAACCAGTTGAGTGTTATGTTGTTACTTGAAGCTTGTCTCCATTATTGTCTTACAGTTTGACAAAACATAGAGCTTGGAACATAAAATTATAAAACCTCATGGAGTTGTTTTATGTGTAAACAAATTCAAAAGGCAGAAATACGAGAGAAAATAATGGCACAGCTTACAGGTATGGCAGCTGTATCTTCATAGTGCTCGGTTATAGATACGGCACATGCCTAACTTTTGGGTAATAGAATATAAAAAGCCTTATATAACCTAACATAACCTAATGTAACCTTAACCTAATGAATGCCGTATCCTCATAGTGCTCAGTTATAGATATGGCACATGCCTAACTTTTGGGTGAAAGCTTATATAACTTAACCGAATCAAACCCTATCCAACCAAATCTAACATAGCTTGAAACATGCTTTACCAGGTAAATAATAAGGCACAGGCCGTAAGAATAGCGGATGACAATGCGGTATGACTGCCGTATCTCTAAGCACTTAAAAAATTAACATGTTGTATGATATTATTTGTGTAGATTTTTATGACTCTACGAATTAAGGCTATTACATTACTTTATATATTTATGCCACTGACAGCATTGAAAAATAAATGACCAGATAGGTTTTAGAACTATAAGTTAATAAATTCTAAGTGCTTTGAGATACGGCAGTCGTACTGCATTGTCATCTGCTATTCATCCACTATTCCTACGGTCTGTGCCTTATTATTTACCTGGTAAAGCATTTTTCAAGTTATGTTAGGTTTGGTTAGGTTATATATGGTTTTTAACCAAAAGTTAGGCATGTGCTGTATCTATAAGCGAGCACTATGAGGATATGGCATTTTTTAGGTTATGGTTAGGTTAGGTTTGGGTTGGTTAGGTTCGGTTATATAAGCCTTTTATATTTTATTACCCAAAAGTTAGGCACGTGCCGTATCTATAAGCGAGCACTTACAGATACAGCTGCCATACCTGCCTTGGATAATTTATTAGGCAGCACTTACAGGTATGGCTGCTGTACCTGTAAGCACTGCCTAATCGATTATCCAAGGCATTGATGCAAATGCACCTACCTATTGGAAGTTGGTATTGAAATTTATTTTTCATTGCTTGAAAAATACATATATTTATCATAAATGTTTCATCTCAGTGACAAAGTTTTCATGTATTTAATAGTATATAGTATAAAGATTAAAAACATTATTTTTCTGCAGGGCTACATGAAGAGGCAGGCTTTGTATGCCTGTATGACATGCTGCCCTGCAGATGGAGACCGCCTGGCTGGTGTGTGTTTGGCCTGCAGCTACCATTGCCATGAGGACCATGACCTTATTGAGCTGTACACAAAGAGGTAAGTAGCTGTGTGTATGTTTGTATTTAACTAGATTTAAACTTACAGGAAGTAAGCCATGCTTGTGTTATCCTAATTCCATATCTTATTATGCAATATAACTTTGAAGCTGTGGATGCTCTTAGCTCTCAATACTTCTTCCCAAACCATTCCCAATATCAATTGCTCTTCTATATGGAAAACTATATATGTTTTTTTTAATATATCTTTGAAAAGTATGATTTTCTTCATTTTTCGATCGTGTGCCTTTTCTCTAACCACACTCCATGCTAATATATAATTTGTTTCCAATATTTATAAATCCTGCATCAAACTGTATACTGTAATGATGTATCATTATTTCATTCTATATCATTTATACTTTTCAGTCTCTTAATATGTATCATTTTTGTTGCAGCCCTTTGTATCTATAACTTTCTAATGTGTTTCCTTGTGTTAAGGCTCAGATACATGCTGTGTCTAGGCCTTGATAATGCTGTTATTATTTTCTCTATCATATCTTTATCTATGTTGTTTAAAATCGTCCTCAGTCTTGTCAGTTTCTAAAGTTTTTTTTTTTTTTTTTTTTAATAATATGCATTAAAAGGGTCTGACAAAGGGCAAACAAAAATAGGTTAAAAAAGAAAATTCTGCTTGTTGCTAGACCCTGAACAGAGGACAGTAGGAGAAATAGAGGCAAGGGATGGAGGTCCAAGTTAGCATGAGATTGTGTCTTGACACTTTGCTTATTCATTTCCAAGTGATAAGTTGCCATGTAAGATGACCCCAAGGTCTTTTTCTTTTGGTTATTTATATTATTTTCTTGGTCTCATGTCACACTTCCACATTTCCAGTCAGTGCTTACTAACATTAAACTCCATTTGCTAAGTTTCATTCTACTTATGTACGGTATATGATATTGAAAAAGTATTGAACATGTTGCTGCATTTATTATTATACAGGAATTCTTCATGAAGAAACTGACTAGTCCCTTTCAAAATACTCTCCTTGTGAGTCAACTTGTATGTCTATTCCACCAAGTCTTCCACTGTTCCAAGCACTTGTTGAAGTTCATGTCTACCGAGTAAAGCCTGTCATTTTTCCCTTTTTTTTTTCATATTGAAATATTTTTCTTTAAAATAGAATTTTAGTTAAGAAAAAAAATCATGATGCAAAGTCTGCAATAAATCGAGGGTGCTGCACTTGATCTGATGTTTCAAAAAAAATGCTGGATAACCTGTGTAGTGTGGTGGTGGTTGTTGTTGTTCGTCAGGCTACCTGGCTGAACAGCCCTGAGCTCCTGAGATAGGTAATGGATTTAACCAGGTTTTCCCCACATGATTTTTGGAGTATATGTTGTGTTGGCATGTGTGATTATTTGCATTGGAGTCTTCTGTAATATGTTTGATTGATTGATTGTGTGGGATGATGTGTTACATCCTGGACAGGCATCTGCAATGGACCCATCCAGCCTCTTCTGACAGCTCAGAAGAGTCGAGTGTTGTCAAAGTGGTCCTTGAGCTTGAGGACTTTAGTTTTGTGGTGTAGGTGTGGCAGCTGTACATCCTGTAATGATTTTTAGGATTTTGTTCTGTTTAGTCTGTGGGGGTTTGTGATATGTCTCAGTGAGATTAGAGGTCCAGGCAGGGCTTGCATAATCCATCAGTGAGCCTACATATTGTATGTATACTGTGGTTGTGGTTTCTTTGTTTTCTGATTCTGATTATATATTATATTGGCAAGTAATCTGCGGGAATTGAGTCTTGTGTATATTTGTTTTTGATGTTTGTGGTATGGTGTTTGTAAGTCATTAATGCATCATATGTTATGCAAAGTATTTTGGGTGTGTTTGGTATAGTGTTGTTTTTGGTGAAGTGTGCTTGTGTGTTGTCATGGTGAACAGAAGACCACATTGTTTGTCATTTGTGGCATACTGAGTCATGGAGATAGTGTAAACATTACATATACTATCTTTGTCAGATAAGACAGTTAGCAACATCTTGGTTTTGCTCCGAACTAGGCAACCTTTCTTGATTCCTAACAACGATGGAGACTTCCAAACTGGTGACGCAGCCTATGTTGTAGGATCAGTGTCATAGACCCATGTTTTATTATCTGTGATGATAGAGTCAGTATCAGATTCTGTGCACTGAAGCATATCAGTGAATATGGTCTTTCTTTGCTCCTTCAGTTGGCACAACACAAACTTAGCCACAGCTTGCCACTTGTCTAAAACTTTGTCATAATGGCTTGAAATGACCCAACTGAAATTCCAATTTTACACATCTTTTCTGTCTGTTTTGACTAAAGAATGTATCTTTTTCAATTTGCTTTGCCATTTCTGCTTATGGATGGCTCCCCTGAATATTAATAACTTTCCCTGAAACAGTAATACCAATTAAAACTTAAGCAGAGCTCAATGCATCTTCTCCATAAGCTTTTTTAGCATTTCATATGCCTGATTTTTGGAAAAATTGTATGCACTTTTTTTTACCGAAATGCAACACTTAGCAAACATACAAGTGCAAACAAAATTAATTACAGCGTGCACTGAGTGATATGTCAGATCATGTTTAGTCTGCATAACATTATCCATAGCCTGTAAAGTCTTATTTAAAACTACTCATTATTTTTAACAAACTTTATATTGTCTGTTTATACATACTAGAAAAGAGTTATGCTCATACTGTCCTTTCTCCGTATTTACTTCTATCCAGCTTTTTTTTATTTATTTTTTTATTATTTTTTATTTATATATATATATATATATATATATATATATATATATATATATATATATATATATATATATATATATATATATATATATAACTCGTAAATACGTGTATATACATGTACATGCATGCATTCTGGATACCATGCTGAATTATGTAGTAGTAAATCACACTTATTTACTTTGATACTGCAACTATATAAGCTCAATAGTTATTCATTAATGTTTAAGAAAAAATTTCATAATTTCAGAAACTTCCGCTGTGATTGTGGGAATTCAAAATTTCCTCAAAATCCATGCAAGCTACTTAAGGTCTGTTTACTGTTTATGTTTTAGAATAGATTAATGTTTATATTAATGTGGGAAAGTTTTGATGGGGAGATTGATGGAAGTAACTTAAAGGAAGGATAGTAAGGAGCAGGGACGATTTAGGTAAGGAAAAGTATGTGTGGATCAGATATTTGCTATTTAAATGATGGTAGAAGAGTACTTAGGGAAGGCTGAACAAATGTATGCAGTCTTCATAGACCTAGAAAAAGTATATTATAGTGTTGATAGAGACTCTTTCGGGAACTTTTTGAAAATTTATGGAGTTTTAGGGCAGTTATTGGGGGGGGAATTCAAACACTTAATGGTGAATTAAGAGTAAATTGAGTTTTCCTATAGCAGTGGCAATGAGACAAAGATGTGTGATGTCGCCATGGCTGTATGACA
>JAXIVD010000487.1:50000-89231 GCA_036785275.1 Cancer borealis
CGCTCCTGTACAGAGAGAACTGGAGGCTCTCTCTTCTCTTGACCGTGTAGTGCGGACAGAAATGGTTCACGGTAAGCCACATGGAAGTGATAGGACATAACTCCTTGCAAGAAATTTAGGTCTTAGTTTGATAAATACTGATGATAGAGAAATAAGATGAATCACCTGCTGTTTGCAGATAATATGACTTTATTAGCAGATTCAGAGGAGAAATTGTGTCAGTTTGTGGAAGAATTTGGACAAGTGTGTAGGAGTAGGAATTTGAGAGTGAATAACAATAAGTGTAAAGTAATGAATTTTAAGAGAAAATGATAAAGAATGAATGTTTATGAAGGAGAGAATGATGCCATAGATGATTGTGTTCCATCCCTTTTCACTAGCAAAAACTTGTACATTAATGATTATCATTTCTCTTTCAGAGTACAACAATCTGAGTTCATCACTCCGTGAATATCTCCGCAAGTTTGCTGAGAGCAAAAAGGTGGTGCGGGATGAAGACATACGGGAATTCTTCTCTCAACTTGCAGCCAACAAAAAGCAAAAACCAAACTCAGGGGTTCAGCTGTTTTGCAGATGAATCTTCTCCCAGACATGATGGTGTTATTTGAATCAGGAATATTTATGAAGTTGACAAATTTAGCAAGTATGTATTTGCTGTATGTGCAGTGAGAATTCAAAATCAAATACTATTAGTGTTGCTTCAGTCATAATTGATTTTTGATTACAGTAAGATTCCCTTCAAGTTGGACTTTCTTGTGAGTACAATATTCTGAAACACTGCATAATTGATCAGGAGCAGACTCTGAAGGTAAAATTAAGGTTTATTGGTGACTGGAATTGAATCCCAGGTCAATTAACACTATGATTGCTACTCAAACTGTTATATAATGAGTCATTGCACTATGTAAAAAATACTCTGAAGTTAGGAATATGTCTGCTTGTGGTCAAAACCACTTTTGACTAGTTGACAGCAGCTGTCACCTGGCTATTATTGTTAACACAATTATGTCCTATACTCATCATTATGTTCCCATGTTCATTATTTTCTTGATGTTTTATGACTTCTAAGGCAAGAATGCTCTCTCTCTCTTTCTCTCATATTATCATAAATATTTTATAAACTGATACTATACTCTGATCAGATCAATGTCGTTTAATTTTTAAGGTCAGTTAAATATGACTTTTAAACCTTCGGAAGTCTAATACTAGGTGGTCTTACTGTAATTAGAATTACAATGGAATTTTAAGGTGTATAGCTGTCAACTACAGTAAAACCCTAAGTATAATTTTATATGAATATGTTCTAGATTATCAGCTTTTTTTCAGTTAACGTGCATCGTGACAAGTATTATAGGTATTGTTTTTTATTAGCTTTGTTTATCAATTTTAGATTGAATATGTCCATCACCTTTAAATTGAATGTTTGTTTTTTTTGGACCACTGAATATTTATATTGACAAGCAGTAATATTTTATGTTTTCTACAAAACATCATCACTGGAAAAACAGGAACTGCAGCTTCTAATGTGTGCATGATGCTAATCAAATAGTCTAAATACAATAATACAAAAATTGAATCAGTTTTATAGTTACATTTTAAATTAACCGTTTGTAGGGCTTCTTGAAGGATGTTTTTGCACCTGATGTGCACAAAAGCTGCTGGAGACTAAATTATATTAAACAACTACATTCCATAAATTGTAGAAACAAATGACAATTTTTTTTATATTAGTATCTGTCACTTATAACATGTTAAAAATGTCGAATTTAACACATGATATACCTTTATGCATATTGAATAAACTTTTGTTTAACAGAATTTAGATGTAAATTATTTATATTACTTCATGGAATTTAACACATGATCTGCAGTTTTGGTATGTTGAGATGAACCAGATTATCCCTTTGCTTTCGTGTGGTGTACCATGTTCGTTCACCCACATTAATTTATGTGCCCTTATGTCACCAAAGTATAGTATACATCCGTTTTGCTCCTGAATTGTAATTGTAATGTGGGTGGGGATAAATGTGCCAGGCAACAAAAGCCATATGGCACTATTGGGGTAGTAGGGTTAGGTAGTAAGGTTGGGTAGCAGGGCTAGGTGGTGGGGGAGGGTCGGGTACGGGTTAGATCAGATGAAGGACGTTGACGGCACGGAGAGACATGATCAGTAGGGAATAAGACTTGGAATGGGGGTAGCTGAGGGAGGAGCGTTCGCAGGAGGTAAGGACTGGTGTCCATATCCATAAGAAGCAAGGAAGAAGGAAGAGGGTCAGGAGCGGGCGAGGTAGGGGGAGAGGGAGAAGGTTGAGAGAGGAGATCGGTACGGGAGTAGCCAGGTGGTAGGGGAAGAGAGAGGAGAGATCGGGCAGCAGAGGTAAGATGAAGGGGGGAGGGGGGAGGGGAGAGTAAAGCGGGGAAGGGGGAGAGAGCGGAGCGCTGGGGGCAGAGGGGGGAGAAGAGAGCTGGAGGAGGGGTCGGGAAGGGGAGACAGCAGAGAAAGAAGGTGGAGGACGGGGAGTCGGGGTAGGAGGGAGGTGCTTGGGAGGAGGGTGAACAGAAGCCACGACCTGGATAGGAGGGGCAGGGAGGGAAAGGGGCAAGGAGGTAGGAGGGGAGGACAAGGGAGCCGTGTTCTTTATGAACGCGATGATGGCATCAAGGGTATCACCCTCGGAAGGAGCGGGAGAGGAAGGATGGAGGGGGTGAGGGGAAGAAGGAAGAGGGATGGGTGGAAGGAGGGATAGGGCGGGGGGGCCGAGGACTGGGGCGGGAAGAAGAGGACGTGGCTGGAGAGTGAGAGGCAGAGGCAGAGGCAGTGACATGGCGAGGAGAGGGAGTGAAGCCTAGGCGACGGGCTTCCTGACGTGCCTCGCGTAATGTGAGACCGCCACGGAAGCGAATACCAGCGACCTCAGCCTCAAACTTATAAGCTGGGCAGCCGCGGTAGAGAGCATTATGAGGGCCACCACAATTGCAGCAGCGCCGGGTAGTAGCAGGGCATTGATCGCGGGTGTGGGTAAAGCCACACAAAGGGCAGCGGAGAGCGGAACGGCAGTGTTTTTCCGGGTGTCCAAAGCACCAACAGTTTCAGCACTGGCGAGGTAGAGGAACATAAGGCAGGACGGGGAGCATGACGCCCCCAACGTAGACATGAGTAGGGTGTTCGTGGTGCTTAAAGGAGATCCAAGCTACATTGGTGGGATATTTCTGGCGACCCCGGGGGGGACAAGGTATAGCAGCTAACGTTGACAGCGTCATACTCACTGAGTAGGTCGAGAAGGTCAGTATGACATTCTGACCAGACCTTGTCGTCAATAGGGCAGTCTTGAGGGAAGATGGAAACAGTGCCAGTGCACGTGTTGAGATGGTCGTCAGGGGTCGCACAGAACGGATCACCGGATGGGCCCAACAAGTTGGCCATGGCCTGAGACTGGGTCTCAGACTCCACACGTACCAGGCGAGAACGGTCAGGTCGGGTCTGAAAGTGGACCTTACCCACTTGTTCCTGTAAACAGCGTTCAAAGAGGAGGGTATTCTTAGCGAAGGGAGCGGAGGGGGGGATAGTAAAGAAACGATCCCAGCGGGCAGGGGCAAAGAAGAGGTCATAGGCAGAGGGGCGAGGCGCGCCACGAGAGGAACTTGTCTGGGGCTGTGCTGTCGTCTTCCTAGAGGAAGAGGGGACATAAGGAGCTAAGGTAGTAATAGAGGATGATGTAGATGTGACGGGGAGGGAGGCTGGAGGAGTGGTAGGAGAGGAAGAGAGTCGGGACAGCGGTAGACACAGGGGAGGGAAGAGGGGCAGTAGAAGGGGCGCTGGAAATAGGGACGGTAGAAGGAGGAACAGGGGCCAGGTGAGATGAGACTACAGGGGTGCGAATAGAGACCGTGGTAGTGGTAGAGAAGGATGAGGAACAATGAGGACTGAACCCTGGGGGAGGCGGGATGGTGGTAGCAGGAGGGAGAGAAGACGCGGGAGATGGGGCATAAGATGGAGTAGCATGAGTAGCTGTGGAGGGGGCAAGAGTACAAGGGAGAGTAGGGAGAGTAGAAGGTGATATAGTAGTAGGGGTTTGAGGAACAGGCAGAGAAGTTGAGGCCAGGTCCATTGGGCAGGCAGAGGCGTCAGGGAGGGGGCGACCAGCAGCAGAGACCTCGAGGGACTGGTCGGGTACCACTCGAGGAGGGCAAAGTGAATTTTTGATATCCATAAACTGATATGAATTGTAAGAATGGCATCGGGGGTCATGGGTAAACCGCCTACCGGATCGGCAAAAGGGGCCGAGCGCTGCCGCCGGGGACGGGGTACCTCGTCCCCCACGGGACTACCCGGTTTAAAAGGCAGCCTTTGTGGCATCGAAAGCTTACCCCACAGCGGCGAGCAAAGACCCCGGCCCCGATGTCTACCGGCCCAGGCACCCTCCAGCCAACACAGGACAGCCCACGATGGGGGATCCCCCTGGCAGGCGGCACCGGTGACCCACACCAGCCTATGGTCGGGATCATCTTGTCGGCCCTGACGGACACACAAGCCCCCCCACCACATCAAAGTAGATCCCATGAGGGGGTTTGCTCCTGAAACATTCAAATATTACGGTACTCTGACTACTCTTTTCTGCTTTCTGCTCAAGTTATTAAATTGAAATCAACACATTTGTTTATTGATTTTAATGACACATTTATTGAGCAGTCACTTGGTCTCCCCAAAACTTATCAAGCTTGCTTTCTGATCTACTTAAAAGTTATTAACTTCCTCTGACCTTGAACTATGCTTTCCATGGTGAGGTTCTTATTTACATTTGGTGGTGACCCTAGTATTACACTTTCTTAATCTTTTTTTTATCTCTTCATACAGCAGCAGCCTGTTGCATTATGAAGATAAATTACACCCTGTATGAGTTAAAGGTGATTAAATAATCCCCCCAGGCTAAGCATCTATAGACCATATAGTTCTGCTAGGGTTAACGAGTGCTATCCCTCTCACCAAGAAGCTGCCATGAGGTAGGATCGAACTCGCAATCTTTAGGTCATGAGCCGACCACTGTATCACAGAGCCACCCCTACCCACCCTGTACGATAAGCCTCGGTTTCTCATGAGGTGCCAGTGGATTAATGTGAAGTTTTCTACCACTCAAGTGACCCTTGACTTCTACATTTCAATGGGGATTACCACACATAATTGGCTTATATTTCCCTATTGTGGATACGACCCCCCACCCTCGTCCCCATTTGCGTGACTGACCTGACAAGCTGTGTTTGGGTGGGGTGTACTTCCATTCTCCTGTGGGGGCCTGAGGGCTAAGTGAGAGGAGAGTGTATTTGTATGTTTACATGGGTGTGTGCTTTGTCTTGGCTAGCCTGCTTTAGGGGATAACAGCCTGGTATATAGATAGATTAGGGTTCAGGGAGAGAGTCTTCTCTCCCCCTCTGTGCCTTGTCTTTTTGTAGGAGAGAATACAGAGGAAGGGCTTGCCAGATCCTTCATCTGTTCCTTTTGGTTGCCTTTTACAACTTGCAGGAAATAAAGTGGTATAGTACAGTATTCTTGCAGCTCCTCCACAGGGCTAAATATTAACAATAATAACAATCTACCTATACACCTGACTACGAATCCACTGGCCCGAGTTTGATCCCGGACGAGGGCAGTCAGTGTACAGCTCACTCAGCTGTTCACTCTCCCAAAGGAGTTGGTCAATAAATGGGTACCTGGGGAAGGTAAATTGTGGAAACTCGGATGTCACAGTGGCCCTGTGTCCCAGATTAATTTCCACCACAGGCTAAAAGGCTGATGTGACGGGAGAGGAGCGTCTGCAGCTATGCACAGCTACAGCGTAATCACCCACAAATTCAAACACAGGGTTCAGTCAGCCTTGTGAGAGTAGAAAATACTTTTAAAAATTTCCCTACCTCACTAATGAAACCAGAGTACCTAGAAAAGTTGTTGTCTTTGCATAATGTGGAAGAAAGATAAAGCTAAATAATGATTCTTTCTACTTTTTGATAGCTTTAAGAGATGAAATTTTGAGTGAACCTGCACATCAAAACTGGCAGCCCTGAAGAAGTTAAAGACAAGTAAAAGTATTCAGTCATTCCTTTAAGACCTAACCACCTCTGGTTCTATTTAATTAAAATGTTACTTCATCACTCAACATGTAGGATGCTCCTTTAAGCATTGATTTTAAAAGAAAAACTCCATTAAATACTAGGAAATAAAATAACTTTCAATAAGCAGTTTAAGGCAAGTAAAAGGTGATTAAATGATTCCCCAACTAGGTAGCTATAGACCATATAATCCTGCTAGGGTTAAATAGGATGCTATCTCTCCCACCAAGAAGCTGCTGTGAGCCAATATCAAACTCGCAACTTTTAGGCCACGAGCCACTGTACCACAAAGCCACCCAACCAACAGATGGTCAAGTATGCCTATGCATTTGCTGGATTTCCAGTTCCATTACCAGTATGCAGAAAAAGTACACATGCTAAGCTTACTCTATCACCATACAAGACTTTCGGGTCCATCACTGGCACACTACTCCATACAGTGTGTCCCATAATTACATGTTCAGTATGTTCATACTCACTCTTCTTATTCAAGGGTATTAGATCCATGCCACTGGATTGACATCAGTACATCATGCACTCCTTTTAATATTAGTCTCAACATTTGATTACACTACAAAGTCTAATAATTTACATATTTACCCAATAGTATAAATGAATTAATGATACCATATGATTATATGGAAAAGTTTTATTGGTCCTTATAGGCATATATTATTTTTTTACAAACTTGTGATCATATCAATAGCAAACAAACAATAATTCTTATAAGTAAACTTTTCCACATCCACACTACCCATCAAATGCCCCCAAGGCAATCTTCAGATGTGATGACTTATTACGAGAAAAAATTAATGGAAATGAATGTGTGAGCAGATGGCAAATAGTCACCACACCTGGAGATCACCCTGGGGGCACTCCTGTATAGTGTCCGGGGGCTGGGGATGAATCAACAACATGGGCCACAATACTGAGAATCTACGGCAAGAGGTAAGGTCTATGAAATCTACGTAAGATACAACCACCACCAGCAACACCACATCCCATGTAATCAACAGTAAAAAATCACACCTGATGTCAAAATTCTTACAATCTGAACACTCCATAAGCTGCTTTTTCTGTATATTATCTACCTTCTCACGTCGATGGTGACTTAAAGCAACCAACTGGACGTCATCCTCGCAAGGCTCTGAAGTCTTACTTAGAACTAGCGACACGCTTAGCCTTCCTTGTCCTTGGTGACTGGCGGGGAGTTTTCTCTGCAAATGTAAGAAGCGAGTTAGAAGTGTACCTTGATGTTCCACTTTGCCTCCAATGAGAACATTTTAGCAATAATTATTAAAACTTATGAACCATGAAAAAAAAAACTATGTACTACAAGCCTATTTTCATGCAACAATTGTCCTTCATTCTATTTATAAATCCAGCTGTTATCACCCAAAGGAGGTGTAGCAAAGATAATACGTGTATACACATAACCATATACTCCTCACTTAACCACTAGACCTCTAAGAATAAAAGAGGAGTGTACCTCATACAACACAGTGTCAGGTCAGTCATGCAAATAGGTCCCAGTGTTTACTCTTGCCATTTCATATGTAACTTATATGCCTCTCTCCCTTCCTGCTCCTCATCCGATCATAATGCATTACACTAGATTCATGGGAACCTTTTCCATGAGTCATCAGTGTTGCATTATTACTCATGCATTCACCACTATCCATATACTTATATCATGCACAATTATCCTGCCTTGCTCCACAGACATAATTGTAGAGTTGGATTAGGTCTATCAGATGCTGCAATGATATTTCCAACATGTTTAATAGCTTTCGAGAAAATGAGGAAGAAAGTCATGTCTTTTGAAAAAGGATACGGTTTCATTTTACCGAGTAATTATTTGCCCTTGAGCTAATATTCATAATGACAGTTGTAGAGTTTAATTAGGTTTATAAGATGCTGCAATTATATTTCCAATGTCTCTAATAGCTTTTGAGAAAAGGAAGAAAGTCATGTTTTTGGAAAAAGGATACGGTTTCATTTTACTGCGTAATTATTAGTCTTAGAGCAAATATTCATATTGACAGTTGTAGAGTTTAATTAGATCTATCCGATGCTGCAATGATATTTCCAATATCTCTAATAGCTTTAGAGAAAATGAGGAAGAAAGTCATGTTTTCGGAAAAAGGATACGGATACGGTTTTTTCACATCACCTAGTTTCTCACTTGATCCAAACACAATAATCCACACATTCTTCTCAGACATCTCAGCTCCATTATATTTAAATTACCCACACAACAGGATACTCTTGAATGGTAGTCTAATAGTCATGCAATGTTCTCACTCTAGTATATCACAACACTCATGAACTGCCCATTACAAATTACAATCACATCCCAACCAGGCATGACCCATGTAACATTATACAAGATATGAAGTCAACAATCATGCATGCATTCTTCGCAAAGCAAAAATGATTTGGCAACAATAGTTGCAGCCATAATAAAAAAATAAAACAAAAAAAAAAGAAAAAAGAGAGAGAGAGAGAGAGAGAGAGTGCTATGGTTAATAAGATGTCACTTACTATTGAAGACAATGAATAAGAAACAAAATATGATGATCAAATTACAGAGCTGAGCTACAACACAAATATCAAGAGCCTCAATTGTCTAAGTTAGAAGTGTTACCTAGAATAGACTATCAGAATATCACTCCAGCTGTCATCTTTCACTCTTCATAGACTTTGTAAACTTACTGATTTCATTGAGGACCTCCTTGGGAAGCCAGTCATAGTCCACGTCGTCACGCTTGCTGGTGCCAACTTCAACGACAGCTTTCTTGCTTCCCTTCTTGCGGCCGAATGAGGAGAGAAAGTGATGGCCAGCCACTAGCATCAGTACACTTAATGCCAGCAGGAACACATACAGGAAGAAAGTCTCTCCATCCATGCCTTCATCCAGCTCAACGATACTTACAGTCTGGTTAAAGACAGCTTCCAAAAATGAGTTTCCATCCTGAAAGGTCAAACATGTATCACTTTTAGTTCTATGTACAGCAATGAAATAAGTAGTCAATCAATATCTGACACTGGCATTTCCTCTAAAGAAATCCAATCCCCATCCCTTTTCTTCTTTCATTTAGCAATTCTGCAGTTTCTCTGACTTTTCATTAACATAATTTTATGGTTTATCTTCGTGAACAACAAACTCTTTCTCTCTCTCTAAGTGAGAAATGCCTTTTTATGTCAATAAATACTATACACTTCAAGTGGGAACAAGAAACCAAAAATATGAATACAGTATGAGTAAAGTGAAACTTGAAATTGTACAATGTTTCAAAGATCTTGTTACTATTGAATTTAAAATTATCCCAACAATGTAAAGATACCTCTGGTAAAGCTAATAGAATACTAGGCTTTGTAGACAAATTTTTGTTCAAGAATATAAATATTATTACATCAATTTAGTCAGATCCCACTTGGAGTTTGCAGTGCCATTTTGGCTGTCTCACCTTGTGAAGGACACACCAAAAATACAAAATGTCCAGAGTAAGGCTATGAAAATGATACCGTGCTTATGTAATAAATCTTATGAAGAGAGGCTGGCACTACTTAACATGTTTTCTCAAGATATGTCGCCTCCAAGGAAATCTTGTAATGTTTGAAATTACAAAAAAGTTTAACAAATGTTGATGCAAATAAACTTTTCAACTGATGACTTATTACGAATTAGGAGTAATAGAGTAAAAACCAAGATGTAAACAAATCCAACTTGAATGCACTTAATTCTTTACCAATGCAGTCATTAAAGAGTCGACTAAGCTCCCTTCTTCCATGATGTAACATACCATAATAAATTCCTTTAAACTCAAACTTGATTACCATCTCCAACAAGATTTCCAATAAAGATTATATGACCTGGTGTACTGCTGGCTATTTGACTATGTTGCCTCTGACTAGTTTAAATTAGCATTTACTCTAGGTTAAGAACACACCACCTAGTTTGGACCCTAGGATCTGTGTGGTCTAATTTTCTATGTAATTCCCGCACTCTATCTCTCAGCTCTACTTCTAAAGCATATGAGTATCCTTATATACCTATTTACAGTCCACCTTACCATCTCTATGAAATCCTCCAATTCAAACTTTCAACCACTTGACAGAAACCAAGCCAGTGAAGCGATCCAAAGTAAGACATATATAAAGCCGCAAATTATTTATATTAATTTCTCAGGATTGAACACCAATTCTGCTTTGTGTGTAAAATGGTGTTAAGATTATTTACTTACAGCATCATGATAGGCAAGGTTGACAGTGAGTCCAAGGGGCCTTGCAGCAAAAGCTTCAGCAGGGTAGAAGGAATACATGACTGTTGCCTCTTGGCGGGGCTTGACAGCTCGGTTGTAGGGAATGGCAGTAAAGTTCTGAATGTAGAAATTGAAATCCATTGGGTAGCGGAAAGAAGCATCAATGGCATCCAAAGTGAAGTCCTTATCTCCATTGTTGGTAAATCCTACAAGGAACTCCACCAGCTTCCCAGCAGGTAGTTCTGCAAGAGAAAATACACAATAAACTAGTAACATTTAACTTGATGCAGCTTCTGTAAAAATTGTTACATGTCGGTGCTGGTGAAACAAACATATAACAGCATACACATCTAACTGCATGTTGAACTATAATCAATTCTGTGTTGTCTAAATAATTATTGTATTTCTAGTGCAGTGGTTTGCGCACAACTAGCAAAAAGTGTGCAGGCCTCAGTTTGGTTCTAGACTAGGGCAGATGGTGCATAGCCCATTCGATTGTTCAGTCTTTCATGATTCAGTCAGCAAATGGATATCTAGGAAGCACTGGAAAGTAACTTCTATATTACAGTTAGTCTTCCTGTCACAAGGCAAGAGACATTTACCAGCCACAGGCTCTAAACTTATGGCAACTAAAGATATGCATGACTGTAAAAATAACCTATGATCTATGACTAAGAATAATCTATAATCTGTCAGTCTTCACAGATATTATCCTCTTCCCCACTTTCATCACCATCATTCCCACCACTCTTCTATTACATCCATTAATTTATAAGGTTTCAAAAACCTCAACATTTGCATCTCTATTCATATTCTTTAATTTAGCGCTTCAATCACTGCTTCTATTCCTCTTATTCCTTCATCCCTGAAGCTGTCTACTCTAAGCCTGTCTCCCCTCCTTAATATTCTAAATACACTACATACTACAAAATCATCTAACACTACATTCCTAACAAACATGTTTTTGCAACAGTGCCAAATTTTCTTGACCTTTATTTATTTTGCAATATAGACCACAAATGCACTTTAAATGCACCATCTCCCAACAACAAAAGAACAGAAAAATCATAAATCCAGAATAATACTCGACATGCTAAAGAAATTTAATATAGGACAATGTGCCATTGATATTGGTGTGGCTTCTGGACTGTCAATATCCACAGTAGCCACATGCAAATGATGGCAAAATAAGAAGTGATTCGTATGACTTCAACGGACGCAATAAAGAAGAGTTAAACCAGGAGTGATATAATGGAAAAAAAATTAGAGCAATTGCTGGCTGTAAGTGTAGTCATAATGGCAGCAATGGTGGTGGTCAAATAGGGAAGCTTGTGAAGCAGATAAGTACATTATTAATCAAGAAACAAAAAATGGCATTGAATTCATACATATCTTAATTCTCCTTTTTCATATTACTTTGAAGATTATATAGGAAAGGTTTCATAGATTGCCTGGTGTATAATGGAAGTCACACGAGGCTACAGCAGTGCCAGTAACGGTCAGATGGATAAGCATGTTGACGTGAATTGATTAATTACTTTAGCAATAAAAATTGACATTAAATTCATACCATTTAATTTTTTTGCACTTACATGGTAGCTGAAAATGAGAATTCAAATAATGGTTGGTGTGTTGTAGCGGTCACATGATGCAGCAGCAGCCAAGGTTCCCCTAACCCATAGAAATTTAACTTCAACTACGGATTTATCAACCAAAGTGTTTTATAGCAATGTAAATCCTATAGTTGGTGTGGAATTACTATGATGAGAAAGCAGTCTCACCTGCCTTCATGATTAAATAAAGAGGCAGCTCACCTGTGCCAGTGCCCACAGGCTTGGTGAAGAGCATTACAGTGTCAGCATCAGGTGATCCTTTGGCAGCAGCTTCCTCTTCATCTTCTTCTTCCTCTTCACCTCCATCAGCTGTTTCCACTTCTGCCCCAGTTCCATCGTCCACATTCACTTCATCATCATCAGACAGTTCATCCTCTTCTCCTTCCACCTCATCCTCATGGGCCCATGCCTTCATTTGTCCTGCAGTCACAGAATTGCATTAAATTTGTGGAATCACAATTTTTCTCACTATGTCCACATTTATCAATCTATCTCTTCATACTCTTTCCCTGGCACACTAAGCAAACGTATCCCTATATAAGTGTTACTGCAAAAAGGAAGGTTAAAGTTGATTCTAGCCCATTAAAAAAAAAAATAATAATAATGAAATAATAATTTAAGTTCAGTAACTGACCTAAAAAACCGAAGGGGAGTGAAGATGACCCCGTTTGGTTAAGTTAGATTCGATTAGGTTGATTAAAAAAAATCAGTAACGCAGTAGGAAAGTCTGAAACAAGCGACACAAGAACATGCCGGGGCTCGGACGGGTGTAACACTGGAAATATTTTTCTTTCCAGAATCATTTAAGATGTGCAAAACTCACATTCCCAATGTTGTAAAACGTTATGGTGATTGTAAACAAGTACCCCAAAAAAAAATTGAGACAAATAATTAAATAACATGTTAACTGAACCAGTCAGTGAGTCTAGCAAAAGTATGGCTTTAAGACCCACGTTTAGTCCAGCTTCACCAATGTTGTAACACAACCTAATTCATCACTTTCCATTCATCCGCAGGTGGGAAATTTTAATAGCCTAACTATATTCAATATACACATTAGTTTTCTTCAAATAAATTTATTTTGAGCTACTTGTTGTGGTTCATCTATGTCTCCCTACCAGCAATGAGTAAGCAGGCCAAAATTCGACATAAATAATTGTAACTCTCCGAAGGCTCCGCGGCCTAGCACGCCGGTGGCCAGCTGTCACCTGTCTTTCACCTAAGTATGGGTAAGTTCCTTCCTTCACCGTACCACAACTAGGAGAACGGCATATATGACTGGCCATAGTACAGTACATCACGACATAAGCAGATAATAATTATATCAAGTCTGTAGCATGTTTAATGGAACATTCAGAAAATCAGATATGAAACTTTCTCTTCGTGAATCTAATACAATTACTTAGCTTACCTCCATCAGATATGGATATGATGACTGGAAGTACCAGGAACAGAAGAAAGAGAAGCTTTTTCAATCCACCCAACATGTTGTGAAAGCTTTAGGAACAAAATGAGAGAGTCTGCACCGCCCCGCCGGCCTGGTCGCTACACGCTGTCTGATCTTCATTTCTCTTCCGCATCACTTACAAATAGTAGACCTCCATATAGCACTAGGAACTTATTTTGACTCAAGTTGTCCGTAGTATCAAACTCATATACATGAATTAGATTATTTTTAATAGCTATCTTGATATATTAAAAGAGTTATTCCATAATGTTTGGCGTTGTATAATATGAAGTGTCAATTGCTGAAGTAGTGACGTGGTGGCGGAGCAGACCAACGTGGAACACCTACTGCCAACACACTTAAACCACCACCTTGCTCTACTCTCCACCTCGGAGCCTTCATGATACAACAAAATACACTCATCGTTTACAGACCTTCAAACCAGTTAATTATTTTACAATGAAATCATAAGAAAAATAATATCACGATAAACTACGTAGCTCGGTATACGTCAGATTACGTCCGCGTCAACGGCACATTAAAGTAAAGGCTACATGACAGCTACTCAAAGGAGGTTTGTGGCTGAAAATTAAGAAAGTTTTCCATAAATATCAAATAAGTTAGGTTACTTCCCTCATACAGTGGCGGTGAGTGAAACAAGACGCCCTATGACATTAAATCTACTAATTTTTTTTCCGTCATCCAACTTGACACATGTACAATTGTACATCCATGATATGCACTGTCAGTTTTTGTCTTTATATTCAACCTGATTCAAAACAAAGTCCATACAAGCAACAGACAGCAGTGAGCTTTAGGCGACGCTTAACAAGGGGGAGCAAGTCAAGAGGTGCTGATAATACATTTATTCGTCTCAGCGATTTTGTACATTTTTTTGTATCTGCTAATTATTTATTTATCTATCAATTATGTATATATATTATTTTTTTCCCGAGACAACCAAGTTTTGAGGAATTCCGCAAGAAAAATATACGAGAAAATCTCATGAACTGTTTTCAGTGTTTTGACGGAACATGGATTTGTTTCCAATAAGAGCTAACCATTCCATGTTATGAATTTACTTTTATAGCTGGCTGTGATGAATAATGCACATGCCTTAATCGCATGTACACAACAATTAACTATCAGTATAAGATCTAATCTAGTATGTAGATAGCCGACAAACATGAATAATGCTAATTTTCATGTCTCATCAGGATTCCGTGTGATGTGAACTTTCCTAATTCCAACACCTCGTGAGTCTGGGTGGGTCCACGGTACATCGCACCAAATTAGCACGTGTGGGTCATTTCTCCTTCCGCAAAGAGCAAGAAAAGGACAAGTACTAGTGCCTTCAGCTCTCACTCCTTCAGTAAGCACAACACTAGTACATAATGGTGTGGCTCACCTATCACTTCCTCAGCACACAAAACAGTTTTTCTGTATTATTGCGCCTCCAAACCGATCAGAATAATTATTGTTGTAGTACACAGGATACTTACTGTACTGAACATCTGTAAAGGTTTTAGTGAGCGGTCGCTAGGGGGAGAGGGGACCTGCTCCCCCACCTACGAGATTATTACGTGTTTAGTTTAGGTTAGGTTTGTATTGGTGGGGTGATCCGGTTGGGTTAGGTTGGGGAACTCTGGTTGGCATAGGTCACAGGGTCAGTTTAGTTTGGGCTAAGGTTGTGTAGTTGAGGGGATCCGGTTAGGTTAGGTTGGGGGAGTCCGGGGGGCGTAGCCCCACTGGGTCGTTAATTTAGGCAAGGGTTTTGTCATTGGGGGGATCTGGTTTGGTTATATAAGTTTTATATTTGTATTTCTAAAGATAAGGTTTTTCACCTTAGATTTGTTTCGGATTGCCATATATGGCCTTTATTTGCTTCTCCCACCCAAAAACACAGCTTTCCCAAGGGGCCCCCAAGCTTGTTGACTATATGAAGAAGAATTAGAAGATAGGAGGTGGAGGCGTTGTTCTTCAGATTTACCCACAAAACATCACTGTTGCTTAGTTAACACTCCTACACCACATAAAGCCAGTAAAATTCATTGGTGTGACTTCGCTCTTGCTTGCACAGTACAAAACCGAAAACAGTACCAAGACTATATTGGTGTGCCTCAGCTCTGTCTCTCTCACAGCAGAACTTTTTAAAACATATACTGGTTTGTACCTCAGAGCCTGCTAATGAATGAGTGATCATTTTGTTTTGTCATTCTGGAGCTGGTTATAAGTATAAAACAAAACATATAATTCGAGCTGCATTGTATAAAAAATCTAGATGGATTAATGTACACTTTTCTTTTTTCTTTGTAGTCATATTAGAAATGGATATAATATGTGACCAGATGACAAATATTAAAAGGACAACCATAATCATAATTATTGTTCTGTATTTCAATTCTAATGAACATAGAACAAACAACATGTTGTATAACCTGGGAAAAAGATGAACAATTAAGGGCTATCAGTATGGGAAATCAAAACCTGTAGATAAAACTTAATTATAGGTTTATTAAAGTTTCATTTAGTATGAGCTTACTTTTTTATGTACCCAAAGATTCTAGTAATGACCGCTCTTTATCACATTTTTTTTCTTTAAAAATAGGCGTTAAGAAGGTCACCAAATACTATCTGGCAAGGGATGACAACTAACAAGTTATAATTATAATCATTGTTGCTTCTCATGTAATGCTCCTCTCTTGGGAACTTTTCATCTATACATAGGACTTTCATTTATGCCACACTGTACCTCCCCATCCATGTTTTACTCTTTTTCATATTAAAGGCCTTTCTCACACGTACTTGTGCCACTGACTTCATTCTTTAACATCTTATGAACCAATCTTTTCTAGATATTTTGATGCCATGTAATTAATTAAGTGTAATCCACCATATCCATCATACAACTATACATTTTGTTCCTAGAATCCACTCCTCTCTTCCCATCATCTCATACACTTCATTACTTAGTACTATACCTTTCCATTCTTACACATGCAGTTATTCTTAGGAAGGTCATCTCCCCTGTTGTAATTTTTGACAAGTCTTCAAGTACTGTCCATGTATGTAGCAGTATGTCAGTAGAGAATTAAATAATGTTTCCATTAAATCTTTGTTATATCATAGATAGATAATAATCATGTCAACTATCAAGTTCACCAATAATCTGTATAGTCTTGATTGACCTCCAGTTATCTGAACTTCAGTTTTACACAACACTGATCTCAAGAACTTAAATATTAGACCTTCTCTAATGAGTACCTCGTTTGCTAGTACAATATCTTATCCCTACGCTCCTACCCCCATATGGCTATTCAATTAACTTTTTTTTCCTCCGCATCCAGCTTTTTTGAGTTGAAATAAGCTGTTTTCAAGATGTTAAAGAGGTATTTACCAGATCTGATCACGTTCCTTGGGCCTTCAAACTATATGATATATGATAACTCATTATTTTAGAATGTCTTCTAACTGTTCCAAATTTATAATTTATAATTTTTCATTAAGCTAATAAGTGTTACATTCTTTGCTGCCTGCATTTTCCATCATCAACATTACTTTGTAACAGTAGTGCATATGTCTACAAACAATGCCAAGAGAGTTGTATTCTTGGTCTACTGTTCAGCATTAGGATACCTGCTCAGCACCACAAGTATTCCAGTGTGAAACCATCAGTAACAAGTTGTGGTGGATATGTAATGTCATCACACATCAATACTTTATCATTAAATTGACATTTTATTTGAAAACGTCAGACTCTTATCTATGCCTTCACGCAGGAATGTGGATCTTTGGTTATGGTTCCCTCACATGGAAAGTGGACTTTCCTTACAAGCAACGAGTTGTTGGCTACATCAAGGGATACTCTCGCAGGTTCTGGCAAGCTAGTGTTGATCATCGGGGAGTCCCAGGCAAGGTCTGCATCATTTCAGCATTCTGAGTTATCCTACTAAGCTTATTGATATTCTAATGCATACCTAGAGCCAGGGAGAGCGATGTGTGAACACATCTTATTCATCAATGAGAGGAAATTAAAGTATTTATAGCAAAGTCATATTTTTCATTATATACTAATTATCTTTTACACTTATCTTTTATGAGCATTTCAGTTATTTCATCATATGGTTGTTGATTGTACATTAAACTTGTACCATGTGATCCAGCATCACTTACGTTGCTTTTCTTCACAGTCTATGAATCAAATTGCAAGTGTTGTAGTTAAATGGGAGAATAATTCCTGTCATACACGTCCTGCAAATTTTTATTTGTTTATGTCAGTAGTGTAGGCTTGCTTCATAAAATTCATCTGTAATACCTAGAAAAAATTTGACCCATTTCTTACCATTTTTTTAAAATCATGTACCTGAAGTATTTTAACTTTTTTCCTGATCTCACACTACCTTTGATTGTTGTGTCACATTCTTTTAATGAGCCCTATCCCACAGCTGAGATACCATCCAAGAAGGGGAAGAATAAAGTAATAAATCAAAGAATTAATTTGATCCTTCCACACATCCTTCATATAGACACAGGAGAAATTATTTAATAAAATTAGTATGAAATTTAGCTGCTATTTATTTTACTATGATAATTAAAGAGAAAATTGTTTATAAAGCTAATTATGTTTCATTTAAGCTGTACAAGAGGCCTAAATACATGCCTAGGTTCTTGATGTGAATGTCATGTCACTCACTTCATGCTATTCATATTTACAAAATCCTGCGGGTTTTTCAGCCAGGACGAGTGGTGACTTTGGTGGTTTCTGAAGATCCTGAGGTGAGTGGGTGGTTAGAAAGGTACAACCATTGACTCAAAACACATTCATCATGACACACCCACACTGAACTATAGTGAATACTCCTCATTCTGCCCATCTGTGTACTTCTAATGGTCCCTCCTGAGCCATTTCTTTATCCATATACTTTCCCTTCCGCCTTGCTCAATCTCTGCATTTTGATCTCCTTTCCCCATCTTTTTTCCCATTTATTTGTAGCAGCATGTTATGGTAAGAATTCCCCTTAGTTATCCATCCAATCTCTATTTCACTCTCCCCCTTTTTTCCCTCTTTCTTAAAATATCATGAAGGAAGCCATTAAAATATAAACTTTCAAAAATGCTCAGAAAATATATTTGAGGAAGGTAATTACAGCCTATAAGCACAAGTGATTAAGGAGAATTATAGTATTAACTGTAATTCATGTGTTTATAACAGTATCTCCTTTTCTAAAACTTCTTTATAGTACTGTATCACACTAGACTCTGAAGCTTTGATTAAGCTGATTCATCTATTTATGATCATTCAATATAGTCCATGGTTTCATAATCTGGTTATATGTAATTAATTATTTTTTTTTACTATATACTATTGATGTATGGAATTATCATCATTTCTTGTGGTAGTAAAATGTAATTAGTCCACTAGTTGGTTTCATAAATACATAAATTATGTAGTAAAGTACTTAACAAATTTTTAATAAATCAAGCTCAATATGCCTACATAATTGTTTACATATTAAACTCTAACTTTCATTACTTAATATTTCATTCCCCAAACACTCCTATAGAGTGTTATAGCAGCATGCATCACAATGGCTATGTCTTGATTTTTAGTATTTCCCTATGTCTTCCAATGTTAAGTTTGTGTATTTTTCTCAATCATCCTTTTAATGATAACAGTAGTCATTTAATGAGGTTGTAGTGAATGCAATGTGTGCTGCTGCAGGCTCAGGTGTGGGGAGCTGCCTATGAAATCCCTCTTCAACATGATGCAACAGTAAAAGAGAAGCTCAATATCAGAGAGCAACGCTTTGACAACCGCAAGGAGATGGCCATGTATAGTGGTGAGGGCCAGAAGCTGCCTCAACCAGTGATGGTGTTTGTTGGAAGCAGTCAGGAAGAATTGTTTTTGGGGGATGCTTCCCTGGAAACCATGGCCAAGCAGATATATGAGTGCAAGGGTCCATCAGGGCCAAACTTTGAGTACCTCTTCGAGCTGGCTAAATTCATGAGGGTGGAGGTACCAGAAGCCAAGGATGAGCATCTCTACCAGTTAGAGGCAGCTGTAAAGGAGCTCTTTGAGAACACTAAGACAAAGCTTGTTTGTCCTTCATGAATTTCTCAGCATTATCATCTGCTTTTATGGTGTGCTTTAGCTTCTTGTTACTATGCACTAACGTAGGGAGCTTGATACTGATAATACAGTAGTATATTTTGTATATATTGTCTCTGATTACTCATTTGCAGAGTTTATTCCCTCTGGTAATGAAGGCGGTCTATGCAGAATAACTAATGACTTCCTACCAAATGTTTTCTGGCAGCATTACCTTCTTGCAATACTCAGTGATCACCTTTCACACATTTTTTTCATGTTTATTTAATTACTTTACCTTGATTCGTAAGTTATATGCTTCTGAAGTTTTATCTAAATTTCTATCTTTTCTTTCCACATGTTTGAACCATATTGAAACATTATATTCTGTTTTAATTGTACATCTTATTTATACATTTTGTGCAGCAATTCTTTTCATGAACATTGTAGAAGTCCTTTGGTAACGTCCATCTCTTTGGTATTTAGTGAATATATATTGTGTTCTTTATTGTGTTCTTGATATTCACATCCATATCTAATATGTCTGCTTAGTGGTCATTATGACTCCTCTTCTATGCAGTTTCTCTTAAAATTTTGTATTCATACTTTTCCTTTAATTTAATTTAAAACATTATGTTTCTACTTAGATATGTTTATGAATACATTATGAACATATTGTAAGAAATCATTCTGGCTATGTACAGTGTCATCTTGCTGCCAAACATCAGTCTTCTTTGCAGTTTATCTCTACATAAATTGAATCTTTTCAATATCAAGTGTATAAAAGGAAAACAAAGTTACATTCAAGTAATCAAACAAGACATTCCGTGAAAAATCAGGAAGGAAATAGATTTTAAGAATATGCAGAGATTACAAGTGTAGGTAGTTATAAATAAGTGTCAATAAACTGCAGCAGTTTGTGCGTGTTCGTATTTTATCAATTAACCTATTTTCATTCATTAACTTACTGAAGTACCAAGAAACTATTTATGCACAAACAAATTACATACAAACAATAAGGAAACACAAACCACATAGATGCTATGGTCCAAAGTCCCTATCCCCAGGAATATTGATGGCGGTTTATGACAGTTTTGTAAACATCTACATCATAAGCATAGCAATAAGAATGAATGCTATCAATGTGTTGATTATGTAATATTGAACAGCAACAGTTAGGAGATACTCCACTTTCACCATATCAATAGGAGAGAAATAATGGAGATTTGCTAGTCAACATTACAGTTTCATGAAGAATTGATTTGATACAGATTATCTTGCATACTGTACCATCAACTTTATGCAACAGTCTTTGGGATATATTTTAGTGCACTAATAACACACACATCTGTTATGTAATTCTCCACACTACTAATGTGTTTATGGTCTACAGGAACCAGTGTGGGGGATTGCATACAGAATTGGCCAGGAGGATGTGGAGAGGGTGATGGCCCACCTTGACCATAGGGAAAAGGATGGCTATCAGCAGACGCCCGTCATCTTTTACCCTCAAGATTCATTAATTCAGCCATGGGAACTAATAATTTATCTTGGTAAGCAGATTTAACATATCGTTATCAATACTTTTAGTTTTTAGAATAGCTTTAACTGGTGAATAGAGTTTGTAGGAGAAAAAATACATTTGGTGAAAGAAAAGAGGTTGTGGAATGCAGTTGATAAAACATTAATGGAAAGATTATCAAAAACATATCTTGATGATTGCATAGTTTGGCACAATGGCGGAATGTTCCAACTAGAGCGAGGGTCAATGACTTGCTTCCCACAACTTACTCAAACTTTTGAATATATTCCTTAAGAGAGAGAAAGTCTGGAAAGCTTATTTTTTTCGCATCTATCTTTTAGTACCCTAACCTATAATGGCTTGCTGCATGATGTATGATTTACTTTTAAGAGACTGTAAACGATTAGTGACAACTGGCAATTAATATTAACTTATTATTAGATAAATTTAATTGATTGTTGCCTCAGAGTTGCTAGTAAGATGTAACAGTCTTGTGTGGGAGTTCTGGTCACTGTTCCATATATGATTGTCTATTGGAGCACATAAAGGATGAACAACATTTGATTCCTCTCATAATTTCACAATGAAAGCTTCAGGCAATGACTGACAGGAGAGCTGTTGATTCTGTATAATGTAAAAAAAAATACCGTTGTGGTCAGTTCACTCACCAAAACTACAAAATTTACCTACTGAGAATGTGAACTGAAAACACTTCTCTTCTACCACACAGGTTCTGAAACCAACCCATTCTTTGTGGGACAAAGTGAGGAGGAGAACATCGCACAGATTATAGCCTCTGCTGAGGGTCCAAGTGGCTCTAACAGGGAGTACCTCTTCCAACTAGCTGACACCATGAGGACTCTGGGTGTTTGTGACTCACATTTGTTCAACATTGAATTAAAAGTTAGGAAGATCTTGCAGGTTTGATATGTCGGACTAGATTCACCTGTGTGATGTTCTGCGATTGAAGGGAAAATGTCAACTTTTTAAATATCAAATCAATAGAAAAAAATAATATGTAATTTATGTGTCAATAGTCTCTTTATTCTATCTGACGCTGTAAAATTGAACTTCAGTGCAAGATATCGCCGTGAGGGTTATAAAGTTTTTCAGATTAAAAAGATATGTTATAATGTACGTTATGGTAGTACTGTATCGATTTTTATTCAGAAGTCTGTCTTGAAATGTTTGATAAACAAATAATAGGGAGCTAGTGGGCACATATGTTATCACAAGGAACATGTGACTGCACACTCAATCACACCAGATACACATGTGTGATGTGCATTTCGTCTCAGGTACAAGGGCTCTGCATTATTAAGGTGTTATTATACTGCCCTGTGATAGCAAGCACGTTTATGTTGCTTTCATAACTCATGTAAGTTTCTAGTGTTATTTGCAGACTTGTTGAAAAGGATTGCAATGATATGTGCCATCAAAAATATTGATGGTATGTAGAAGCTTGTAAAGAACATTAGAATTGAGGAGACTGCAAGAGGCCAGTTGATGACATACACGAGGCAATTCTTTGTCCCCCACCCTTGGAATAATCCAACATTTAGCCATCACACCTGTCATTCCTATCCATACTCTCATCCAACCGTCTTTTAAAGCTACCTATTGACTCAGTACATACTACGTGTCTACTCAGCCTATTCCAATCGTTCACCACTTGTTATAGTGAAGAAAAAAAAAAAAAATAATAATAATAATTAAAAAAAAAAAAAAAAAAAAAAAATCCAGTGACAGCTCTTGAGATAAATAATTATGCAGTGTTGTATGTACTAGGTACATATATTTATTTGCATACATAATACTACAATAATTGTAGTATCCTGTGTCAATATGATGAACGCGGCGTAAAGAACCCATAGAGTTCATTAATCAGTATATAAATTATTTATACATACGTATATTAATCAATGAACGCTATGAGTTATTTACACCGTGTTCATTATATTGACATAGAATCGAGTTGCTTGTTCCTTTATTATTTCAACACTTGTTTTCAAGATTATATTGAACCTTTGTTTTTGGTCCGGGTTAGTAGGGAACGTTGAATTTTACTTTTGTTATTTTCAGTTTTTACACAGGTAACCCTATTGTTTTTCATATGACTGTACTATATATTTATTTTGAAATAATTCATATATTACAGATGTTCAATGTAGTAAACATAATACTAAATACGATCACGGTGCGCATGGGTAGTGCATATAACTTTGGCGTGATTAGTGAGGCCCAACACATCATTATAATAAAGTAAAGACACCGTCTGGCAACACTCCTGTCATCACCAACCAAAAGCATAAAACAAAAACTGCACAGTAATGTAATAAAATGTTTAAGTAAAAAATCGATTTTTATTTTACTTTTAGAAATATTTTCGAAGTATAGTCTCTCTCTCTCTCTCTCTCTCTCTCTCTCTCTCTCTCTCTCTCTCTCTCTCTCTCTCTCTCTCTCTCTCTCTCTCTCTCTCTCTCTCTCTCTCTCTCTCTCTCTCTCTCTCTCTCTCTCTCTCTCTCTCTTTACTCCCCATCTCCCCCTAACAATCATTAGCATCAGCATCATCGTCACAAGTCTCACCGTACCACTCCTTCCCCCAGTCCCCAACCCTCTCTACAAAACAACACTTCCAAACTCATACTCCGTCCAGTTATACTTTCTGGATAAATTTACTTCTCTCCCTTCCCTGTTCTGATGCATGAAAGTGGTTCACCTGATGTATAGATCCCGTGCTCTTCATTCACTGTGATGTGTATGTGATGGTCTGGGAGAAAACGTGTTGACGACTAAAAGAGGCTAAGTAGTATTGTTTTACCTGAATACGCTCATGGGAAATAGCACTGTATATACATCCAGTGAAGTAAAAAGATATGTAAACAATTATAATAAATTTAATTAATAAATAACTGACAAATGATAATAAGCCTCATACATGAGCCTCGGAATTACCATCTGAGGAGGCAACTAGAAATGTCCCCCGGCTCGGACCATCCTCATCTTGAGGTGTCCTGACTCCAGGTACACTCTGTAACTTTATATTAACTTTTGCAACATTCGTGATCTCGGCTCTAATATCCAATTAGTGGAACATGACCTCACCCAAGATGTTGTGTATCTCGCATCTAATTCCTCCAACTATGAGAAATGCTTCAACTATATAACTATTGGAGCACATATAGACTCATTTTTCTTTTACAGAGGCATGAAGGCATACATTCCACACTCTCTCTTAACCCAAAACTCGTAAACTTTAGTTTAACTTGGCTTGTTTTTATGCTGTCCAGGATTAAGAAGTAGCTTTCCATTGTCTGAAACACGCCTTTTATATTACTGCCCCAAATCATACCAAATCTGTTCTACAACTTGCCAAAACTCATTCACAATAGGAAATGTCAAAACCTTATCAAATTTAAGTCGCCTAGTAACTTCTGATACCTAGCCAAAATATTTTCTCCAACAATTTTTCTTCATCTTTCTCTCCTGTAAATCATCCATACGAAACCACTGCTATCTCTTCTATCCATACCACTGTTATCTTCCACCGGACTTTTGCTGAAAACTCAACATTGGATGATTGTTAGCTTATCCCTCCGTCACCACCACCTTTTGAATATAATAATGCATCTAATTTAAATTGTTCTTAATTCTGTTCTCTATGCTCTCTCTGTCTGGCCTTGACCCACGGAAGGCGTATAGTCTTGATAGAATCCTTCCTATTGTCCCCTGTAACTGTGCTTGCGTGCTCGCATCCTCTCTGGTCAAACTGTTCCGTATCTGTCTATCAACATCCATCTTTCATTCTTGTTGGAAGTTTACCAACACTCAATCTGTTCTTATGCAAAATAAAAAAAATGGTTAGGATAGAAGCTGACCGTTTGGATGTAGTTTGAGGAAAAAATGAGGCGTCATATGATATAAATTGCCAATCATCGCCTGTATTAGTGTGTTCAGTGGAATGTACACAGCAGGTCATCCAACCATGCTCCTCAGTACACCATCTGTGACGGCCTTTCTCGTCCTGATTCCTCGATCATTTAATAAACTTAAAACTTAGTCAGTCATCGGTCTTGAACAGGTGAAAATAAACAAATTTCCTTTCCTCATTTCTCCTCTTCAAAAAATTGAACGCGCTACTGAATATGTGTTTTCCTGTAGGAGTGTCGGGGTGTGCAGCGGTGTGGAGGGAGGATAGTGTGGTGTGCATGCAGCGTGTATTGCCCTGTATAAAGGATGGTGTGGCGGCGCCAGACTCAGTGTCTGTTAGTCACCTGGTGAGCGAGGGACGGGGCGCCACTGGACTTCGGCGCCACACGGTACACGCACACCAACACCTACACACGCACACACTCACAGGCGCCCCTCGCTCTCCCTGTTCTCATGATCCTCGCCGTGGAAGTACTTGTCTTACAAATCTCATCCAAACATTCCCAACATATATCAAAAGTTTCCAAATATTCTCCTCTTTAAATCGCATTCAATTTTTTTTTTAAATCGATGCACTAAGTTGTTATGTGCACGTATCCCCTAAGGGTGTTCCGTCAAGGTATTGCTGGTGTTCCGTGTTCTTCCGTTCGAACCCCTGCCAAGTGTTGCTGCACGCGTATGCCTACACCTGTGTTGCGGGGCTAGAGTAACACTGTTGGCCGGCGGGTCTACAAACACGTCAAGTTCGTGTTGTTTATTCCCTGCGTGCGTGCGTGCGTGCGTGTGTTGTTTCCTGTCTACACGCACACATGTTTGTATGCCGCGTGTGTACTGGACTGTGAGGTAAGCTGTTGAATTATTTACACACTCTCATACACACACACACACACACACACACACACACACACACACACACACACACACACACACACACACACACACACACACACACACACCCACCCCCCCCACACACACACACACACACACACACACACACACACACTGGAGCATAAACTATTACAAATTGACCACAATGCATACACCAAAAAAACCACAATCAGCTCTAATCTTCAACTCAACACGAACGAGAGAGAGAGAGAGAGAGAGAGAGAGAGAGAGAGAGAGAGAGAGAGAGAGAGAGAGAGAGAGAGAGAGAGAGAGAGAGAGAGAGAGAGAGAGAGAGAGAGAGAGAGAGAGAGAGAGAGAGAGAGAGAGAGAGAGAGAGAGAGAGAGAGAGAGAGAGAGGAGCGAGCGAGCGAGCGAGCGAGCGAGAGAGAGAGAGAGAGAGAGAGAGAGAGAGAGAGAGAGAGAGAGAGAGAGAGAGAGAGAGAGAGAGAGAGAGAGAGAGAGAGAGAGAGTAAGAGAGAGAGAGAGAGAGAGAGAGAGAGAGAGAGAGTAAGAGAGAGAGAGAGAGAGAGAGAGAGAGAGAGAGAGAGAGAGAGAGAGAGAGAGAGAGAGAGAGAGAGAGAGAGAGAGAGAGAGTAAGAGAGAGAGTAAGAGAGAGAGTAAGAGAGAGAGAGAGAGAGAGAGAGAGAGAGAGAGAGAGAGATCCACCAGACATATGTTGGGGGCAAATAGATATAGGATGAGAATTGTTTACACATCCACGTAACATTTTCACTTGTCCACTGCTGTCGAAACAAAAGAACAACGCCACCCACAAACCCATTAACGAGTATATCACAATGAATGCCATGCTTCCGCCCTCTCTCTCTCTCCCTCCCTCCCTCACTATAGTACAATGTCTCACTTCCTCGCAATATCCTCCCCTCACCCGCTGACAACGAAACATGAAGAGGTGTGGAAGTGAAAGTAGAAATGTAAACAAGGTAACAGAAGGAAGGAAGAAACTTGAGCTACTATGCAAGGTTGTTGTGTTTTTCTCAGCAACACCACACATAGATAGCTGATAGATAGATACAGTGGTACGTCAGTAAGAGGCTGGGTGGAGTTGTAATAGATAAACGCTTGGTGTCCTGATTTGTCTGTTGGTGGGCCGTTCAAACATCACAAAGCGTCATATGGTGAGAGAGGTAGTGTTCTTCTGTGACCATACACAAGTTACATTATATTATGTATGAATAAATAACCTGCATGCATATAAATGATTGAGTAAATAGATAAATAAACAAATGAATAGATAAATAATAGATAGATAAATGAATAAGTAAAACCACTGCATACAATAATTAACTTCCTTTTCGGGCAGTAGCTCGCGCCTCAGTGGTCACCCACATCCTCATAACACATACAGTGACCTCGTGACACATTTTCCTTTGCCGTGACCATCTGTCGCGGGTGACGGTGCCAGGAGATCGTGCCTGGACGGAGCAAGAACGGCACGGAGCGTCAGTGGCCAGTACCGACTCATTTTGTTGCCATAAGGACCTCAAGACAGTCTCTTTATCCTACTTAACGCAATCTTGTCACGCACGCCCTACACCCTCCTATCTAGGCCTCCTCTCTGCTGTTGCTGAGAGAAGCCTAGTTACCCAACCAAGCGAACTGATCCTCAACGCATGCACCTTCACGATCCTGTGTTTGTTTGTTTGTTGGTGGTGACAATGATGCACACAACACAGAAGTAAATCAAGCGAGAAATAGGAATCCCTTCTGCGTTTACTTTTATGTTTTGTCCATAGAATACACTATCGAGATATAAACAATAATAAAAAAATCGCTCAAAATGCAGTTTATAAGAAATAAGACTTCCAATAACCAAAAGAACTTGATCTCCTCTCTTGAAAATCTTAATGGTACGAAAATCGGAAAAAGAGAAAGTAAATAAATAAATAAATAAATAAATATATATATATATATATATATATATATATATATATATTATATATATATATATATATGTATATATATATATATATATATATATATATATATATATATATATATATATTATATATATATATATATATATATATATATATATATATATATATATATATATATATGTATATATATACATATATATATATATATATATATATATATATATATATATATATATATATATATATATATATATATATATATACATATATATATATATATATATATATATATATATATATATATATATATACATATATATATATATATATATATATATATATATATATATATATATATACATATATATACATATATATATATATATAATATATACATATATATATATATATATATATATATATATATATATATGAGAAAAGGAACACCAAAAGAAGAAAATCTATGAAAAAAAACAAAGGAAAAATAAGAGAGAATTTGTTAACTCATGCCTACAAAGGCGGCTTTACGGTAGAAGGATACGTTAAACACCTTAATGTGCATTGGCTAGATTGAGGGTGAAGGACTGTCTTATTAAGGTTATTAAATGGGTAAAGGGTTCATTATATGATATACGAGTATAAATCAAGTTCTTGCACTAAATGAGCAAACTTGTAGCAACAGAATCATGGTTAATAAATAAACATATTTTTAAGAGAAAGATAGGGTTCATATAGAAAGTAAAGTAAATGTTAGAATATACTTAGCAGGCAGGTAGTTAGCGCGAATACGACAGAGAATTTTAAGATAGGTTCTACATGATTATGGCTGAGGCTGAGAAATGGTGTTACGTACACCCTGTGTAGACCAAGTGGCCTTTTCCAGATCCCTTATATTCTTAGGTTCTTAGTTTTGGGCGAAGCTGCAACTCAATACCTTCTCTACGGTGGTTCAGTTTCCGCACACACTTTGGGAGGAACTACGGGTACGGGAGGGAAGGGACAGGAGGGGAAGAGGGCAGGAGGGAAGGGGAGGGAGACACCTGAGGCTGCAGCTGCCGGGATGACACTTAGTAACGTCGCTCTTTCTGTGTTTATTCAGGCGTTTGAGTTCCACTCAGACGGAACATCATCACTCTACCCCTCCTTCTCCCCTTGTCCTTTAACGTCACGCCTCTCCCACGCCCTTGTCCTTATCCTTCTAGACCTTTGTCACGGGCACCCCTTCCGTCACCTTCCCTGCTCCCATCCCTCTCCCTGCACTCTCTGCCCCGCCCCACTCAACATTACCAGTTATCTTAATGTTTTACTATCTTTCCTGTCTTGTTCCTCTCGCCTCCGCCTCTATCCTGTACTCTGTCCCTTTCCTTCTTCCTGTCCCTCCCACCCACTGTCACGCTACCCCTTCTGCTCCTCTCTCCCGCCTGAGAAAAGAGTCGAAGCACCGAGACCACAACGCCGACCTAGCACGTAATCCATGAGAGAGCGAGAATATATCAATCAAGTTCAACGGCTGCCTCAGATCTTTCCAATTAGTATAAACATATATCTAGAAGAGAGATATCCTTAGGTTAGGTGAAGGTAACCGTCTTGGCCATGACTGGATTAGATGCTGTCAAGAGGTTCTGAATCTGTGCACTAAAGGCCATCATAACGTCCGTCTGGCTAGAACAAAAATGTTCAGCTTTTTTCAATTAATCAATGTATTCTTTATCTATTTATTTTTAAGGTGTCTGTCCCACTCTAACTTTCTGGGTATTAGGTTTAATTCTAAAGCTAGTACTAACGCACTCTTAGGCCCAATGTTATCGTCACTTCTTTCCTTGACTAGCACAGGATAGACTACAATGACAAAGATTTAGTGAGTGGGGACCCGAGTTTCCCATTTACCGAGTGAAAGCTCAGGTACTCACTTAAATTTATCTCAAAATTTTTTTCCCAAGAGAAGTGCTGATCACCCTGAACGCTGTAGCCCTGAACTTGCCTCGTTACGCCTGTGTGGTGATGGTGGAGTGTGGTTACAACGACGCATCACTCCATTCACTCCACTCCTTCAAGCTCCCCCCTTCCCTAGTCACACACACACACACACACACACACACACACACACACACACACACACACACACACACACACACACACACACACACACACACTGCCACAACACCACCGCACCACCACACACCCCATCCTTCTCTTTCTCTCTCCCTATTCCTCTCTATCAACACTCACACGCCACTCTCTCATCCGCGCCGTCACTATGTGGGCTTTTCCCCTTCCACCTTCCCCCAAGGCTTCCCATCACACCTCCTACATAACCCCCACCACACCTCACCCCTCCCTGATATCACCTCTCCCACACACCTACACATTTGTTTTCCTCGTACTATTCTCTCCACCTCTCTACCTCCATCATACCTTATCTCTTCCTGCTCCTTCATCACACCCCTCCCTCTCCTCCCTTCCTGCCCTCCTTTCTTCCTCCGGAGCAGAACATTTGTGGCTGAGACAAACTTGACACACTCTACTCCGGGTAAATTACTGCACAACAACAAAGGATGACTGTTGTGTTGTGTTGCTGTAATTACTCCTATTACTGCTGCTGCTGCTGCTACTACTACTACTACTACTACTACTACTACTACTACTACTACTACTACTATTACTACTACTAATAATAATAATAATGATAATAATAATGATAGTGATAATAATAATAATAATAATAATAATAATAATAATAATAATAATAATAATAATAATAATAATGATAGTAATAATAATAATAATAATAAAATTATTATCAGTAGTTGTAGTAGTATTACTACTACTATCTCGATTACTGCTACTACTACTATTACTGTTTCTACTAAATCTGCTGCACTACATCAAGAGAAAAACTAAATTAAATAACAACAGCCGACCAGGATGGCATCACCACCACCACCACCACTATAAATATCAGAAAACAACAACAAACATACAACAAACAAATAACAACAATAACAACAAGACCTAACACACACACACACACACACACACACACACACACACACACACACACACACACACACACACACACACACACACACACACACACACACTAAGGAAGCACCAACACACCAGACTTGGAGACGCTCAAACTTCTTAGGTAGGTATAGATGGGAGGATCACCTTCACGTAATGGAACTCCGCCCTTCATGCCACCCCCAGACCCTCCGCCCTCCACTCTCCACACACACACCCACCCTCCGCCGCCACTTCTACACATGACGGAGGGGGATAAGAAGGGCGGGAGGGCGTCGTCGTAGTGGTCGTAGTGTTGATGTATCGAAGTGAAGGTTACGCACGTGAGATGAGAGGGAGTGATGGCGGTGATGATGAGTCAGGGAGATGATGAGGAGTCAGGAGGATAAAGAGGAGTTAGGAAGATAGAAAGCAGTGAGGGTGATAATAAAATGAGTTGGGGGAGATGGCACCGGCAGGGAGGATGAAGTTGTTAGTGTAAGGGAGATGAGAAGGGAGGTAACGGGGGCCACGGGTGTTGTTACTGGAGAGACAACAGCAGGTGTGGGGAGGAGACGAGGCGAGCGCTGCGTCAAGATCGGAATAGATGAGGCTCCAATGACATAACAGTTTTTGGTAATGACAATAATGCAGTGAAAGATAAGATAAATTCAAGTCAGGATTGATACGAATGGAAGTGGAGTCAGGTGTGGTGAAGGCGGTGGCTTGTGTCCCTGACTGTGCATCCGTCAGACCATCCGCGCCACGACTCAACCATCACTCTATCTCTTTCTTTCTTCGAACACTTATCCAGCGCGGGAGTCTTTCTGATTTCCTCGGAAGTATCTAGGGCAGCATGGAAGACACAGTTACCAGGCATCAAGGGTGTAAATTCTCTGATCCAGACACAAAGATCAATGTTACGGAGATGAGCACTCAGGCCAATACTCACCCGCCGCACACACGCTTCACATTAACAGTTTCACACAAACAGCTGGCGGCGGCTCGTGTTTTGTCACTTTCCCGGTGCCGCCGCCACCGTGGGAGCCGTGGTGAGGCACCTCTCCTCCCCGCCAACACTCCCTCTACCCCTTCCCATTACACGCCTTCCTCTTCCGCCAAACAGTTCTCACTCTAATAAGATGATTCACTGTGTAATCGTCTTCAAGTCCTTCACATCAACAACAATTTGACAGACGCGACTATCCAAGGCAACCAAATGTGTAGCGTGACTGCAGGAACTTCAGGAGAGAAAGAAAAAAAAAATCTGAAGGCGCGGGAAGGGAAGTGCTTGGGGTGGGCGGAGAGGAAGAGGAAGGTTGCCCCCAACCCTCCCACCTTTGCATCATTTGTCACCTGTATAATAATGGCTGCGGGAGAAATAACTGTGTCACGGGTGCGCTGACACCCTGGCCGGCCCAACCCTCACGCCTCATTGTGTGCTGTTTCAGAAATGGCTCGCGGCCGTCAGGTTGAGGGACACTGACTCGCCACGCCCTTCACCCTCACCACGATACTATTAAAGAGTCTCACACGGGTTCTTATTCCTCAGTGTTGGTAAAACAAAATGAAGGTTCATCTATAATTATTCTTTCTCTAACTATTGTTATCGTGACCATTAAGACGAGGACTCTTTATTGATAAACAGATGGACATTGTCGAAACAGAAGCTTCCATTTGAGGCAGTGAGTCAATGGGAACTGATGCTCTTCAGACGTCTATCCAGGAGCATCAACGTCTGTTTTTGTGGTTCACGCTAGAGCTTCGCGCATCCGCTCTGTGCTCGCCTGATAATTGAATTTTCACGTTTAGGCGGCGTCCTCGGCTGCCTGTATCCATGTTCGTCATCCTGCATGCAGGGGACGGAAGGGGAAGGGGAAGGGGAAGGGGAAGGGGAAGGGGAAGGGGAAGCGGAAGGGGAAGGGGAAGGGAAATGAAGGACTGTGGGGGGAGGTGAGTAAGGGAGGGCGGGGACTTTACACAAAGTGATGTCCGTGATAATTACAGTGAGCGGTGTGCTTGTGTTCCAGGTGGGTGGTGGTGGTGGTGGTGGTGGTGGTGGTGGTGGTGGTGGTGGTGGTGGCGGCGGCGGCAAGGCCAGTGCCGCGCCCTGCCAATGTCAATCGCCCAGCAACGTTCAAAACCCTGATCAGTTAGATGGCTTTGTTATTTTTATCATTCCCCGAGACGCTCACACCCTCCAGCGAGTTATGTATTCATGGTACTCACCCCGCGTCCCTGAAGGAGCAGCCAGGGTGACGGAGGTGACAGCGTGTGTAATCAGGGTCCCGAGTATTAATCGTCTCGCCAGCGCCATCTGGTGAACTTTTTTTGGTGCTACACTCTACCCAGACCCTCCACCTTTACCTCGTCAGCACTCTATACAACGTTAACCCTTCCTTGGTAGACGTAGGGTAAGGCACGTGGACACCTAACACCTCAGAGATGATAATAATGATAATAAAAATAATAATAATAGTAATAGTAATAATAATAGTAATAATAATAATAATAACAATAATAACAATAATACTGATAATAATAATAACAATAATAATAATAATAATAATAATAATAACAATAATAATAATAACAATAATAATAATAATAATAATAATAATAATAATAATAATAAAAAATTATTATTACAAAAATTATATTAATAATGATATGAAAAAAACGAAGAAGAATCCTGAACAAGAACAAAGGCCTGTCGGTTGGCTGCCAACCTCCCACACAATGCCTACTTGAACCAACACACACTTAGCACAACACAATTTTATACATCGCTGCCTCACAATCCCACTCTCTCAGATTTTTTCTTTGTGGATCTGCCACAGCGGCTTCTCGTGCATGTCAGTCAGACTTGAGAGGATCTTGCTGTGGCTAATGTCCAACTGTTCTCACCACCACAACGACTCCTTGTTGGAAATAAAGTATAAAAAAATAGATAAAAGGCAGAATTTACTTGATCAAATTTGATTTACAAACATATTTGTAATATTACCTAATGCTTTTCGTAGTTTTCTTAGCGCCATAAAATCTTAAACTTCCCAGTAAGACTCGTCCCAAACCCAAACACAAGTTCTGCCAGTCTCAACTGTCCACGACACTGATTCCTGTAGCCTCGTTCAACTAGCCGCCTTTACTGGTGTTTTTCAGCCAAAGTTCAAGTAGCGCAGCTCTCTGACATGCATGGATCGCTCTGCACTTGTCCGGCTCACGCAGAACGCGACACACCACGAGACTTGTAACACAACGCTGAGCGCGACACGCGTGCCGCCCTGTTTCTTCTTCCCTCTGTGGAACGGTCAAAACGGGGAGCGGCGAGGAAGGACATTCTCACATTTGAATATAACCACATGTTATGTGATGAAGTACATATATCAATCATTAATTAATAAAGGAAAGGTTAACAGAGTTGGGTTCATGCTGTGTTCGATTTCCTCTCAGCTACTACTATTCCAGGACTGGTACTCACATAGCTGTCCTCAATACTCAACTCATAAGATTTGCCTTATAACAGTTACTAATGTTCATTCAAGATAGGTTGCAGATAGTTAAAGTTAATCCATAGTTTAGCGTGGTTAGTCTTGTCAAACTTTAGATGCGGCAAAAAAGCAGTTTGGAAAATGGTCTTCGGTGTTGCTTAAGTACAAGTTTTGTGACTTAACATGTGAGTCCCGTATACCCTGACAGTACCCGGCCATGATGGTCTTGACACGCACTACACGCCCGGCCGGCAACAAAGGCAACACTCAGTACTCATTTTCAACAAAGGACAACATTTTCAAATTAAATCTTAAGCACAAAATAGTCGATATTTGAAATAAATCTAATTGATCATTGAAATATAGAATCATCTTACCTGACTCTAACAGTCCTAGTATATCTTTTTCATCACAATCATTAATTCATTCACTTCTCCATTTATATATTTTTAGTCCCTAACTGCCATCCGTTTAATATTATTGACATTATTATTATTATTATTGTTATAATTATTATTATTATAATTATTATTCAAATATGCTTGTTATGCATCAACACTGGTGCCCTGCACATTATATAACAGAATAAGAATCAGTAGAGGTGGAAAAAAGGGAGCAGGATGCCTCAGAAGCGCCAAGGATAGGCTTACGAGCAGCGGGTGGAGACAATGACGGATATCAGGGACCAAGAACACCACGAGACAAAAGAAACAAGGACACAACGTTTTTTAAGGGAAACCACCACAGAAAACTTTTATTTTTCATTGTCGCCGCAGCCGTCGCCAATTTATCCTGACCATGAGACAGACTACAGAGAAAATAACACCCTTCCCCCTTCAGTGAAATCTATCAATGTTATATTGTTGTGTTCTTTATTTGAGGTTCTCTCAGCTAAATACTGCACGCGGATGAAATAACACGTGTCATTGTTTTGATGCATACATAAGTGTTCATAAGTATACCTGTCCGCTGTGTTTAAGTGAGGATAATTAAGTCAGGGAATAACATAAAATTTAAATAATGAAGCCTTCTTAGCAGCAGCAGCGTAACAAAGGAAGCGTCGAGGAGGCAAACAGCACGTTCAAGGCCTACTGATGACCCTGTGGTGACTTGAATGTTCACTCAGTCACCAAATTGTCCTCACAAAAATGTCGCGTAAATTGATCGAAACCGCACACGTATTTTATCGATCTTCAATGTGGTTCTACATGTTTTTTTCTGCGCCGCAATATGAGTGTGTTGTTGCGGCACCTTAACATTAATCAAACAGTCAATGAATCAATCTATAATTTTTACTCAATACAAATACGCATCGGGTGAAATGGGGATGACATTGTAGCTATTCACTGATTGTACTACTATACCAACACCACCTTACTACCCATATATTTGAAACATGTAACGCCACCTTTACCCAATAAATTTGATTGTTATACCCACTGCCATTTGATCCTTAGTTCGATCCCTGAGCAGTATAGTACAACCAAAAAAGGAAAAGAAAAAAAAATACACATGTTTATGATTAATTTCTCAAGGTTTCCCAGACTTCACCATATAGTAAATGATGCAGTCCCTTCCTGGTCAAATCATGAAGGTCACGTGACAAAATGACCTTTCAGAGAGTGTCATACGCTTGCTTAACTTCCTATAATATAACTGATGTGACCACGCCCTCCCAGCCAGCACATTCCCACCACCACCACCATCATCCATATTCCCTCATTCACTCTTGCCTTCAACAACGCCCCTGTTACTACCACACTATCTCCACCACCTCCACCTTCGCCTCCACCACGGACGCCTCCATCACCACTACAACTATCATCATCAACACCACCTCCGCCTCCGCCTCTCTTTAAAGCATGTGCGACCTTCAGCAGCATGCACTACACACATTACCATCGTCACCACACCATAAACTTGCTAATCAACTCACACTCACACACACACACACACACACACACACACACACACACACACACACACACACACACACACACACATACAAGGTCTTTCCAAAGTAACAAAACGAAACACAAGGCCATTACTGAGGACACGTAAAAAATAATACTACTCTAAATAGGCAGTCCAATTACGCGGTCATAAAGCTAATGACCCTGACGCATCCGTTTGAGAGAGAGAGAGAGAGAGAGAGAGAGAGAGAGAGAGAGAGAGAGAGAGAGAGAGAGAGAGAGAGAGAGAGAGAGAGAGAGAGAGAGAGTCATAATATAAAAAAAACCTTCTTCACTGTCACATCTCGTTCCTTTTTGCTCCACTTTTTAACCATGACTTCCTGAGGCGATGAAAAAGGCACACGAGACGGCGCCAAAAGAAGCTTGAAAACGCACAGAGGCAGAACGAGCCGAGGGAAAGTGGCTGGTAGTTCTGCCTCTAAGTGGAGACCATTATTACGGTACAGACGCAAGGTGGAGGAAGGGAGTGGAGGGAGTGGAGGAACGAGGGAAAGGAAAGGTAGTGCGGCATGTGTGGAGGAGGAGAAAAAGGTGAAAGGAATTATGGAAAGGGATAAAGAGATGGGATAAGGATGGATAAGGGTTGGGTGAAGGAGGAAAATGAACAGTGAAAGGGAAGAGGAGAGGAAAGGAGGAGGAAGGGGAGTGGGGAACGAGAGATGGTGTAAACATTAGTTAAAAGTTATAAAATAGTTTGTAATCTCTCTCTTTTTTTCTCTCTCTCTCTCTCTCTCTCTCTCTCTCTCTCTCTCTCTCTCTCTCTCTCTCTCTCTCTCTCTCTCTCTCTCTCTCTCTCTCTCTCTCTCATACACGTAATACACGTAACATTAGCTGGTGATGGAACAGTTTTCTCGCCTCTGAGCCGCATCTTCCCATGGTGTTCAGGTGGAGGCGTCAGCATTACTTTTTTTTCAGTGTACTCCCTGGGATTGAAAGGGGGCAAGGGGGAGGCGCAGGCGGTTGGGATGGGGAGATGAGCAGGGGGGAGGGGAGGGATGGTCGAGGGAGCGGTTACAACAACAATAACAACGGTACGATTGATGATGATTAGACGGATGAATGTAGAAGGATCCTGTTAGCTAAAGTCTTTCGGGAGTGTACGATTCCATTAGACTGTGTTCAATGTAAGTACAGGAGCAAGAACAAGAGGAAGAGCATTAAGAACAAAACAAGCCACAAACCCAAAATTTTGGTTAAACTGGAGAATAGGTCCGTGTCACGTACAAACACGAAACGCACATATCAGTTAGAAGACTTGGTAGTGGTTCCAGAAACGTTCTCCAGAATTACCAAAATTTTCACTCGAGAACAGAAAATTAAGGAGAAGGAGGAGGAGGAGGAGGAGTAGCCCATCCTCTTAATAATGATAACAACAGTAAAAAATCACTTCCTGCGCCATCACACACACACACACACACACACATACACACACACACACGCACACACACACACACACACACACACACACACACACACACACACACGCACACACACACACACACACACACACACACACACACACACACACACACACACACACACACACACACACACTCACACATAACCAAACAACAAAGTCACACGGAACACAAAATGGTCCTCACCTCATTCTCTCCGTCTCCCTCTGTGTTCCGCGTGAGATAGGAGGCAGACGGACATGCAGCTCCCAATGTGTACCGGCGTAAGGAAGCAGCACTCTATTTCCTCCACTTCCAAGGGAGATATTTAAGAATTATGACTAAGGTGGGGATGTTACACGCCAATACATCCCTCCAGTGTGGTGTGTGTGGTACCCAGACTGCCCGCCGCTGCCAGACACACCACAGGGAGCTGATTCGAGTCTCCGAAGCTTTGATCGAACCCTGAGACTGTAAGCAAACCCTTTTGATGATCTTGGCGGGTCTTCCTTACACCCGCTACGCTATAATTATTCACGACACACTGGTAAACTATCCCCGCTTTCCTCGCTACACTATACTTACATCGCACGTGAGACCACCACTGCTCTCTCCTCACCTATGCTATGCTATGCTACGATACACACTATAACTTCAGTACACTATACCTCAACACGGCAGAATGCTACTATACACTACCTTAGCTCTTCCACACTCGACTGTATCACTCTTACTGTACCAAACACGGTGCTCTTTCATTACAAAACTCAAAAATTGCTTCTTAAATTGCTTCCCTGCCGTTCCATATTATACTACAAAATACAATGCAATGCACATTAACTCCACCACACTATATAGACACTTATTATTATTATTATTGTATCGCATAACTACGGTACACACACTACTTGCTGCCACATCCTGTTTATTGTCTTAATGATACAGACTCAGGTAAGACAGGAAAGCCAAGACGAATGTTGGGTTCAGTATAATAATTGTTTTCTTCCCCAGCTGTCGGAAACCATCAACTTTTTATTATGCTCTCTCTCTCTCTCTCTCTCTCTCTCTCTCTCTCTCTCTCTCTCTCTCTCTCTCTCTCTCTCTCTCTCTCTCTCTCTCTCTCTCTAGCTAAAGGAATAAGATTTGACCAACTATTACCAGTTCAAAATGAGATCCTACAGTAAAAGATGAGGATGAATAATGAGAAATGATGAAGTGTTTATCCGGCCATTGAACTACCGGAGATTAGGGTCTGAAAGGGAAACTAATATAAAAAAAGGGATGACAAAAAAAGAGTGAAGGCCGTCTTTCGGTTGGATACGCCCATCCATCCCTTTCAACTGAGGTACACGTGGCCTCAAGAATACTGGGAAGGATGTGTAATACTTGGTTATTCATCATCTTAACTTAATTGAAAAAAAATTGGCTCCACCCCCCTTCCATCTGATTGGCCAAACGGCATTTTCATCCGAGCATATGAATGTAGTGTATTAGATATATATGATCATAATTATTAATTTGAGAATAATATCAAAATTAGATAAATGTAATGGAGATATATTAATAAATCAACCACAGGTAAAATAATAATACAAATCTACAGTCTTTTTACAT
>JAXIVD010000487.1:89431-94431 GCA_036785275.1 Cancer borealis
CTACATGTCCTTTCAAATACTATTTCCACTACAGATTGTAACTCTACTTGTACAATATTAAGAAACCTTTCGTATTATAGTTTTTTAATAATCATGTTTGAAGCGGCCAGTCTCTGCCCTTTAATCCATTGTCTATCACAAAACAAGAGCTCTATAACTTTTTTTTCTGTGCCTCCGGAATATATCACTTGTCCTGTCCTCCAGTTCTGGCATTCCATCTCTTTTTAAGTATTTTTTCCTCCCAGCCTCTTTGCTGATCCTACTTGCAAATAATTGGTCCACTTTTTTTTCATTGGAAATTTAGGTGTAAACTGTAGTTTCCTTACTGTAGTTGATGACTTTTTTTCTGTTAGTTTTAATTTTAACACTTTTTTATGCATTTCTAGGTCCATTAATTTAGCCTAAAACATTTTCTAACAATTTTTTTTTTTGTCTTTTGCCTTCTCCACTTACGACGACCCACTTTGCAACCCAGAATTAACACACACACACACACACACACACACTCTCTCTCTCTCTCTCTCTCTCTCTCTCTCTCTCTCTCTCTCTCTCTCTCTCTCTCTCTCTCTCTCTCTCTCTCTCTCTCTCTCTCTCTCTCTCTCTCTCTCTCTCTCTCTCTCTCTCTCTCTCTCTCTCTCTCTCTCTCTCTCTCTCTCTCTCTCTCTCTCTCTCTCCACCATCGTATGCCTTTTTCCGGTGATATACATCCATAAATTTGTTTTATATTTCCTCCATACTCTCGTATGTCGGCAGCAGATGTTTCTATTTTCTTCTCCATCTTGCTGACCTAAATTAGAATTACTACTCTACTACTTTTCTCTGCTTATTATTGTCATCGAGGAACTTTGTCAACTACACATTCGTTCTATATCAATTTATTGAGATGTGTCATTTTCGTTATTATTTATAACCTTATCACCAGAAAAATCATATTCACTTATACCAACTTGACTAATTGAGTAGTTTTTATTGATATTTGTGAATTTACTGCTGAAGACATCATATTTTCTTTAGTTCATTCAATGTGCATGATGCCAAACACCCCAGACCCAACCCTACTTGCCTCTGATATCTTCCTTTCTTCCACAGTTCTCTAAACTACATCCCTGAGTCCACCGCAGCAATCTCGTCTCTTTCCTCTCCGGCAGCCCTTCCTCCTTTCCTCTAATTGCCAAACTTTCCACATCATACATCATCACCGGTCTTCCTGCCGTTTTATACACTTTCGTTCTCAATTTGACATTCATTTTCCTATCCATAATCACTTCACTCATAGTTTTTCACTTGATTCAAACTGCTTTTATTCTCATTTCCTTACGTTATTCACTTCAGTTCCGTATTTGTCCTTCTTGTGGTTTTCATCATCTCTATCATTAACTTAGATTTCTATTTTCTTGCATGCATCTCCAGTTTTAGAGCATTCATGGCTCTCAAATATTTTTAGCTGCGGATGTCTCTGTAATTGCATGGTTATTAAGAAGTTCATCCAGGGTACAACAGCCCTCACCGCCCTCCCCATCCTCGTGAAAGTGGCTCTATCACCAACACAAACAGGGATGGCTAGAATGCTGAGCCCTGGGTAGGCAAACATTAATTCTGAATTATTGGAATTCTCCATATATTGCGTTGACCACCATTCCTCCTTTTCTGTGTATTCCTTTATATATTATACTGGTCAGCGACACACACACACACACACACACTCACACTCACACTCACACTCACACTCACTCACTCACTCACTCACTCACTCACTCACTCACTCTCTCTCTCTCTCTCTCTCTCTCTCTCTCTCTCTCTCTCTCTCTCTCTCTCTCTCTCTCTCTCTCTCTCTCTCTCTCTGTCTCTCTCTCTCTCTCTTTCTCTACCATCGTATACCTCGTTCCGGTGATACACAACCATAAATTTGTTTTATATTTCCTATAAATGTCTTGCTCTATAAATGTCTATATAGAATACACTACGCTTACCGTCTCTCTCCCTAGCAAGAAACCAAACTGTTTTTTCAGTACTGAGAAGTTTGCTTAATCCTGCAACTACTCCTTCTTCTTAAAACTTGAATATATGTTCGCCAACTTAAATCTCTCCTTAGTTTCCTCTTTCCAGTATATCATCTTTATTTTCATAAGGACATAACTTTACTCCTTTACACACTTCCGACTGTTTGTACGATCTGCTGGTACTAATTAGCCGTCTCACTGTGCTTTCCATTGGTAGTATTTACATTATTAACTCAAAAGGTGAAAGTAATCTATCTTCTTGTAGCAAATTTTTTTTTTTTAAATCAAGGAAATTCTCTCTATATTTTTTTTGTAGATAAAAGAAAATACAAATAAACTTTCCGAACTGATATTTGTGCGACGGTTCCTTCTGTTATGCTTTTTGTTTTGTTTTCTATCTCGTTTGTCCTCCACGTCGTTTCTTACATTCAAGAATTCTTTAAAGTATTCTTGCCATTCATTTTTAATTTCTTCTATTTCTTGTCGTGCGTTTCCATTTGCAGTATTGTCTCCGTTTTTCCAGTGTCTTGTCTCTCATGTTGTGTCTCTTGTTCTTTATCCTACACGTTGACTTTCCACCTTTTCTCGGATCTACATTATCATATATTTTCTTACCGGTTGCCACTCACTTATAATTTCTCGCGATTCTTGGCATGCGTTCCCATTTTCTGCATTGTCTCCATTCTTTTATTATCTTGTCTCTTTTTGTGAGTTTTTTTTAAATTCGAGACGTTGACTTTTCACCTTTTCTTGTATCTACATTACCATATATCTTTCTTCCTGGTTGCTTCCTCTTTTCTTTTCCTTACAGCTGGCTGCTTTAACTTCTCTGTTCACAAGGCAGTATGTTTCCTCTGTTTCCTTGTATTTCTCTTCCTTTTACCTGCATTCTTTCTTCTTTCCCTTTGGCAGACCTTTCCTTAAATTGTATTTTTCTTTCTTTTCACCAATCCGTACCCTAAGCTTCTTTTCTTTCCCAGTTACCAGTTACCAAACAACTTTTCGTCATGTGTGTGTTATTCAGCTCGATCGTATTCTTGTTGATGATATATTTACTAAACTATTCCTCTTTGAACTTTAACTTTTTCATTTGTTTATATCACTGTCTCCAAGCCTTGCCTTCCTTCAAAAATTCTGCCTCAAAAATACTGAAATCTTTCTTTCTCTTCTTGTCCGTGTCCCATAAGATGCATTTGTCTTCTTATATGTTCTTTTTATTATGTTACGCAATTGGACAGTCAGTGATTAAAAATGCAACAACGTATATTTTGTTATCATTTACTGACTTTTTTTCCGACTAATCACACGACTATCTCCATCTATTCTTTCAGCAGCATTGTTCTTATGAAGCTGAAATGATAATACCCAGCTCAATACAGCCTCAACCTTACTAAAGAATAACATTACTCGTATTATTGCCCGTACACATGACAAATTCTCTCATAACAATACCAAAACATATATTTCTTTGTACACTTAAATAGCGAAAAAAAATAAATAGATAAAAGAGGATAGAAAAGAATAGGAAAAATGAACACAAGGAAAGAACAAGAACTCCACGCCACAGTAAGTATTCACTGCACCATGAGTACGGAACACACGTTGGAAGTTATTGAACTCACAACTATTGCCGTCAGTAACAGTATAGGGAAGCTGGGATGATGTTGTTTGCTGGTATCATGCTAGTTTAAATATTAGTTAGTTAGTTCATTCAGATATAGTTGACAAAAGGAGCAAACCGTTCTGTAGAGATTTATTTGCGATTTTATATTCTTACTCTTTATATTCTTCTCCCAATTAGCAAGGTTTGGGTGCAAGTGTGTCACGGGAGATATCATATTACCATCGCAGACTGCATTATATGTATCGCTATAAACCTTTATGGTTGTAAGTTTGATAAATGACACGATATTACAAGGAAATCATAAATAAGTGGTATGAACTACAAGTATTGGAGAAATTTCTGCGAGGATAAGAATGCAAGCGATTACTGGAATGCTATGACTGAAATCAAGCATGGATCATGAATTATGCATCCCATCAAACATAATAGTGGACGCACTCTTAGTTGTGGTACAGTGTTAACCCAGAAACACTTTACAGTCTTGCATTAGTCTTTTTGCTCCATACATCAGTTCTCTATGCCAGCTTGTCATATATTATGCTTTCCATGTACCAATTCCATAGTCAATGTTCTCCACTATAATATTTTCGAACCACAATCTTGGATTTCTTTCACCACCACGCGTGATACTATTGATAAAGAAAACTGAACCAAGTCCTCGTTATAGTTGTTTTTTCATACGACATTTGCTACCCCGCTGCTACATACTGTGTGTGTGTGTGTGTGTGTGTGTGTGTGTGTGTGTGTGTGTGTGTGTGTGTGTGTGTGTGTGTGTGTGTGTGTGTGTGTGTGTGTGTGTGTGTGTGTGTGTGTGTGTGTGTGTGTGTGTGTGTGTGTGTGTGTGTGTGTGTGTGTGTGTGTGTGTGTGTGTGTGTGTGTGTGCGCGCGCGCGCGTGTGTGCGTGCTTGTGTGCGTGCGTGCGTGCGTGCGTGCGTGTGTGTGTGTGTGTGTGCGCGTGCGTGTGGTGTGTGTGTATGTGTGTTTGTGGTGTGTGGTGTGAAATAGTGCACAGAGTGTTTCCTGCTATGACTGATGCTTTTAGTTCTAATGCATAGCTTTGGTTACTTGTTTTAGTTCGCTCCCTTTTATAGATTTAAATTTTATTGATTTTGAGTTGGTAGTTCTGATGAATTTTTCTTTTCTTTTTTAGTTAAATGTGATTTATGTATATACGTATTTTATTTGATTTACGAATGTTTAATTTTTAAATGTTTTATGATTACTGACTTCGTTTTATGGGTGTTTAATGTTTTATGAAATTATTGTGTTTCATGAATTTCAGTTTAACGATTGTTAATGTTTTTTTGGATATGTTGGTATGTTATATAAATATTTTAATTCCTATTTTGATCTTAGAATCTATATTGGTTGTTTAT
>JAXIVD010000487.1:101931-109431 GCA_036785275.1 Cancer borealis
CACGTCAATTAATTTCCTTTGTCTTCAGTTTTTCACACGTTGCCGAGGTGTTGTTTTGTTACTACTTTTATTTGGCGTTTTCAGATGAAGGTTCTCACTTCATTGTTTTCAAACCATTCCGTCCCATATACAATAAAACGTCAATTTACACCTGCATTCCTATCCTTTTCTCCCTGCATGCTAGAACTATGTGCCTTTAATTTTTTTTGTCTTCCTATGACTACTACTTTTTAATGGTATTAGGAAAACTGAGGAACTAATTTGGAGATTCTTCTGCCTACACGTCTTATACATCTAGTACATGCTGCTGACTTTCGTAAGAAAAAATTTCCATCAATAATAAATTGTATTCCTGACGATGTAATTGAAATTTTACTAAAAAATTTTTTTTTATAAATCCAATATTTTTCCTGTAATTTTTAAAACGTCATGTTTCATTTAACGGCAAACTGCTTACAATTTTCAATTCCACTAGGATATTGTTTTATGAATGAATAATAATTTTTTCTTTGAAGTCTTACAACAGTCTCATGCAATTAACCATATATTTATAACCGGTGTACGTCAGGTCTCAAAAGTAGTCGACGAACTATGATTCCACAATTTTAAGTCACATAGTTGCCGCATTCACTGTAAGAAAGTCTGCTGACGGTAATAGTGCTGAACTGCAAACGCAGCTTCGAAGGGGCACTGTAATTTGCGTTTGTCGGACTGTTGGATGGAAACCTAGCTAACAGTGGACAATTGATAGACATATCATATTCTACGTCACGTCACAGATTGTTACCAACTATACCAAACAAATCAAGATACATATGGAAAACTTGCTGAATTGCAAAGGTTCCCGCGAAGTGAAGACATGCAAGACTGACAACGTTGGTACCTGGTCGACGAGCTTACACACCGTAACCTGCTATACCTGACAAACTTCAATATAGAATGTAAGTCAACTCCCAATGGCGTTGTTGCAGAGGAAATGACAGTTATCAAACACATTGTGCATACGTATGTGCGTATATCGCACAGGCAATGGAACACTTAGCTTATTATATACACGATCAACACGGCTATTGTGCAGCAATATAGAATACACACACACAAATATACGTAATCAATAATGAAAATATATAAACTGCAATAGTTACCCTCATTATGAAAAAATAATAACACGCCACCACACTAACATATACAAGCCCACATTTCCTATTCTAAAAATATTACAAACAACTTCACTGCTATCAAAAAAATGTTGACCCATCCCACGCAAACATTCACAGCACTCATAACCATGGATACCACTCAAATACATCCATACAGGCACTCATATCCTCCACGCATGTGTGTGTGTGTGTGTGTGTGTGTGTGTGTGTGTGTGTGTGTGTGTGTGTGTGTGTGTGTGTGTGTGTGTGTGTGTGTGTGTATTTCACTGTCACAGTCTGCTGCTGATCTCTCTCGATACAGCCGGCCGTCCCCCTATGGAAAGAGCTCAGAGCTCATAGAGACCAATCTTTGGGTTGGACCGAGACCACTCACACACAACACACCGGGACAACGAGATCACAACAACCTCGACTTACATCCCGTACCTACTCACTGCTAGGTGAACAGAGGCTACACGTGAAAGGAGATTCGCCCAAATAATCTCCGTCCGCCCAGGGGATCGAACCCTGGCCCCTCGGTTGTGAGCCGAGTGCGCTAACCACTACGCTAGCGGACCGTGTGTGTGTGTGTGTGTGTGTGTGTGTGTGTGTGTGTGTGTGTGTGTGTGTGTGTGTGTGTGTGTGTGTGTGTGTGTGTGTGTGTGTGTGTGTGTGTGTGTGTGTGTGTGTGTGTGTGTGTGTGTGTGTGTGTGTGTGTGTGTGTGTGTGTGTGTGTGTGTGTGTGTGTGTGTGTGTGTGTGTGTGTGTGTGTGTGTGTGTGTGTGTGTGTGTGTGTGTGTGTGTGTGTGTGTGTGTGTGTGTGTGTGTGTGTGTGTGTGTGTGTGTGTGTGTGTGTGTGTGTGTGTGTGTGTGTGTGTGTGTGTGTGTGTGTGTGTGTGTGTGTGTGTGTGTGTGTGTGTGTGTGTGTGTGTGTGTGTGTGTGTGTGTGTGTGTGTGTGTGTGTGTGTGTGTGTGTGTGTGTGTGTGTGTGTGTGTGTGTGTGTGTGTGTGTGTGTGTGTGTGTGTGTGTGTGTGTGTGTGTGTGTGTGTGTGTGTGTGTGTGTGTGTGTGTGTGTGTGTGTGTGTGTGTGTGTGTGTGTGTGTGTGTGTGTGTGTGTGTGTGTGTGTGTGTGTGTGTGTGTGTGTGTGTGTGTGTGTGTGTGTGTGTGTGTGTGTGTGTGTGTGTGTGTGTGTGTGTGTGTGTGTGTGTGTGTGTGTGTGTGTGTGTGTGTGTGTGTGTGTGTGTGTGTGTGTGTGTGTGTGTGTGTGTGTGTGTGTGTGTGTGTGTGTGTGTGTGTGTGTGTGTGTGTGTGTGTGTGTGTGTGTGTGTGTGTGTGTGTGTGTGTGTGTGTGTGTGTGTGTGTGTGTGTGTGTGTGTGTGTGTGTGTGTGTGTGTGTGTGTGTGTGTGTGTGTGTGTGTGTGTGTGTGTGTGTGTGTGTGTGTGTGTGTGTGTGTGTGTGTGTGTGTGTGTGTGTGTGTGTGTGTGTGTGTGTGTGTGTGTGTGTGTGTGTGTGTGTGTGTGTGTGTGTGTGTGTGTGTGTGTGTGTGTGTGTGTGTGTGTGTGTGTGTGTGTGTGTGTGTGTGTGTGTGTGTGTGTGTGTGTGTGTGTGTGTGTGTGTGTGTGTGTGTGTGTGTGTGTGTGTGTGTGTGTGTGTGTGTGTGTGTGTGTGTGTGTGTGTGTGTGTGTGTGTGTGTGTGTGTGTGTGTGTGTGTAAAGGAAGTTATCCTCCACAACATATGCACATCCTCCCCACAAATCACACCTACACCATCTAGAGAGCGAGTTGCATTTGATTTACACCATCGTCCGTTCGTCATTTGTACAAATAAGTCTTCCGTTTCCCAAAGAACATTTGCTTTTCTTTACAAACTCCTACCACTGCTTTACTCTTTCGCCGCAAGCAATAACAGACACGTCAGGAGTTTAGCACTCAACGGAAGTTCCTTAGTTCCTTCAAGGAGGCTTTTCTGGCAGCAATAACAACCAATAGTATAGGTCAGGGCACTGGTTTTAATTTTGACAAATAAACTTAACATGATGTTGACATGTGGTTTATAAAAGTTACTGACAAAAATAAACTACCCATGATACTATTATACTTGCATTTCTGTATAACCACTGATAATAACTATAAAAACTAGAATAGCGATTTGTGATTTAAATCCCTATCACGAAAACAAATTCCACTGAAAGATCTCAAGAGCCAGTACGTGCCTCCTCCTCCTCCTCATGTAACTCCCGAGGCGACCCTTCGGATGCAAGCGGTAAGGCGCCGCAGACGTTTTGAAAACACGAAAAGGAAATGTACAAATACAAGCTATTCCCCAATTTTACGGAGACGTCTGAGATGCACATCATACTGTAATATATATACGACAAAGGCCAAGAAAAACGTTAGTAAATTACTAAAACTTAAGCAATATTAACAACAATTACTGCATATTACATTAGGTAACGACAGATAAAATACATTTATTTTACAGAAACACAACGCTATTCCCCTTCGCCTCTGTCACCACACCATCTGCAGTACACTCATACGAAGTCCTTGCCCGGGTGGACACATTTATTCGAATTCCCTGCTCGATCCTTTCCCAAACTATTATTATTCTGACCAGTCATTCAAATGACCAATATTATTGCATTTTTATCTTGCTTACATTCATTCCCTTATGCGAGAACAGGTTTTATTGTGATAAGTGCATAACGTGCGTTGACACAAAGAGATTATTGCACGAATATTAGTATTGGTGCCTGAGTGGGGTGCCGTGTGAGATGCTCCTACCGTGCTTCTCTTGACACAGAGTAACGGATAAGAAATACCAAATAGGATTTGATGGCACTTTATCGAGGTTTCTACTCTCTAAATATCTAACGCTAAGCCATCGCCTCGCCTATATTTAGCACATTGACTTATTTTTTAAACAAACAAAGATTGGGTAGGCAGTCATTCATTGATATAAAAATATATGTGACATGCTTCCCACTCCCGCAGAAATATGAATACCCATCCTACTATATTTTCCTTCGATCCAGATCGTCCCAGAAGCCATATCCAGTGCACTTCCCTGAGCAATATACGGTTGGCCTTGGGAAGCCAGTGCATACCAGACTCCCTTTCCCTCCTGCCTTCCATTCTCCCTATCAACAAACACCGCAATATACAAGCGGCGCCACAAGCATCCCCGCCTTCCCAAACAAGGCTTCTCCGCCAAATTGTGTCTAGTAACATCTCGAGCCATTCAAGTTGTTGTATCAATACGAGAAATATACAAGGTCTTTGTTTTTAACGTAGTGCAGTTAAAAATGAAAGAGAACGTTAGGAAACCATCAACGTGTAGACCAGTGTGTGTGTGTGTGTGTGTGTGTGTGTGTGTGTGTGTGTGTGTGTGTGTGTGTGTGTGTGTGTGTGTGTGTGTGTGTGTATGTGCGTGCGTGCGTGCGTGCTTGCGTGCGTGCTTGCGTGTGTGCGTGCTTGCGTGTGTGTGTGCTTGTGTGTGTTTGCGTGCGTGCGTGCGTGCGTGCGTGCGTGCGTGCGTGCGTGTGTGTGTGCGTGTGTGTGTGTGTGTGTGTGTGTGTGTGTGTGTGTGTGTGTGTGTGTGTGTGTGTGTGTGTGTGTGTGTGTGTGTGTGTGTGTGTGTGTGTGTGTGTGTGTGTGTGTGTGGCGAATATCACACTCGTCACTGTTTGGTGGTAGTCTTCCTCCCTTTAGCGTGAATGTGGAATTATTCGACGACGAAACACCCGCGCAATACGACGAAACACCCGCGCAATACGACGAAACACCCGCGCAATACGACGAAACACCCGCGCAATACGACGAAACACCCGCGCAATACGACGAAACACCCGCGCAATACGACGAAACACCCGCGCAATACGACGAAACACCCGCGCAATACGACGAAACACCCGCGCAATACGACGAAACACCCGCGCAATACGACGAAACACCCGCGTAATACGACGAAACACCCGCGCAATACGACGAAACACCCGCGCAATACGACGAAACACCCGCGCAATACGACGAAACACCCGCGCAATACGACGAAACACCCGCGCAATACGACGAAACACCCGCGCAATACGACGAAACACCCGCGCAATACGACGAAACACCCGCGCAATATGACGAAACACCCGCGCAATACGACGAAACACCCGCGCAATACGACGAAACACCCGCGCAATACGACGAAACACCCGCGCAATACGACGAAACACCCGCGCAATACGACGAAACACCCGCGCAATACGACGAAACACCCGCGCAATACGACGAAACACCCGCGCAATACGACGAAACACCCGCGCAATACGACGAAACACCCGCGCAATACGACGAAACACCCGCGCAATATGACGAAACACCCGCGCAATACGACGAAACACCCGCGCAATACGACGGAAAACTTGCCTAAGAAGGATGTGGGGGAAAGAAATATATAACCTTCTTTCCAGGGCAACGTTTCCCTTTAACAACCCATTTTCCTTCCTCTCGTTTAGAGCATCTTTTCCCATCCCTGATTGGTGTACGGGAAGCAGAATCATTGATAATACAGTAAGATATGTGTTACGTCAATATCTAAAGCTATGATGCATGTGATTCATGTTCACAATCACATTCTCTGTTGGCGTTAAAGAGAGATGCTGGATACGAAATGCACAAAAATAGTACAAAATGACCACGGGCAAAACTGTAAATGGCCATCCAAAAATGTGTTGTTTGCATAATGATACGAGAATATCAATATTAAATAAAATTATCCTTTTTGCACGAAGGTATTTAGACAAACAGACAAACAGAGCGGGACATGAGATTGTTCTCCTCTCAATACCTGACGACTTGGGTGTTTCCACAAGGACATGTGGCTGCAGGGCTGTCTAGAAAAACACCATAAGGGATCCAATGATGTTTAAAACTATGTACTAACGACCAACGAGTACACACACACACGCACACACGCACGCACACGCACACACACAACACACACACACACACACACACACACACACACACACACACACACCACACACACAAAGTACACTTGATAATCACGAACAGTGTTTTATTATTATTTTTCACGAATATGACGATGCTTAAATAACTTTAAAAAAAAGATAAAAACAAGAAAGCCTAAAATTGAGACAAAAAAAAAAAATCCCCTGCGCCCAACCTGCATCCACTGACCCGTGTTCCGACCATATGGAAATGTTTTCTGGGAACACGGCAAAACTGATGCAACTGCTTTACAGAATACACATGAGACCGTTTATTTCCCGTCTATGTCTGTTTCTGTCTGTCCGTTTCTGTTCTCTCTCTTCTCTCTCTCTCTCTCTCTCTCTCTCTCTCTCTCTCTCTCTCTCTCTCTCTCTCTCTCTCTCTCTCTCTCTCTCTCCCCCCCTTTTTTTTTGTGTGCGCCATAATGTCCCTTCATAATCGTGTTACATTTTAATTTCCTTGCATAAATATTAACATCAGAATGCAAAGCCAGTGCACGCGTGCGCGCACGCGCACGCACGCAAGCACGCAAGCACGCACGCACGCACGCACACACGCACACACGCACACACGCACGCACGCATGCACGCACGCACGCACGCACACGCACACGCACATACACATACACACACACACACACACACACACACACACACACACACACACACACACACACACACACACACACACACACACACACCACACACCACGCGAGATTGTCGCTTTGTATACTTTTCTTATGCGTGTTCACAAAATTCCGATGAAATATCTTGTTCAGAGTTCACTTTTCAACAAATCATTTATGTGATAATTGTAAAATACCATGCTGGTATACCATGAGTAAACACTTACAAATATACTCTTCAGAAACCTTTGTTCGTCATCATGTTCCACCAATAGGATCATGGCAGAAGAGCATTCCTTCCATCCCTTAATGACACTCCTTCCCGCGGCAATACAGGTTAGCACGCGGAACACTCCTCCCTATTAAGAAAATTGGACCGATCCCACACACGCGTGGTTGAGTCAAGCACCTGCAGCAAGCTGTTCGATCACTGTCATGAGGAGCATAACCCCTTCCGTATTCTCTTCCACTCTCCATTGACATTCCCTTACGCAAAGAAAGTCGCACTTTCACAGTCACTTTTGACTTTTACTATTCAAAATCAAACACATTGTATTATATATTATATATCATATATTATCATCATTATATATATATATATATATATATATATATATATATATATATATATATATATATATATATATAAATATATATATATATATATATATATATATATATATATATATATATAATATATATATATATATATATATATATATATATATA
>JAXIVD010000487.1:119431-124431 GCA_036785275.1 Cancer borealis
TACCTCCTGAACTTCTATACCACAACACAGAGCCTATACCTTGCAGAGGTGTGTTTACAAGTTATAAGTACTCCTCGTTACACCAATATTTTCCTCATTTCCTTTTTAGTTGGAGTTGAAATTATACAATATGAAAAAAAACATATACAGTGTTTTTGATAATCACAAATATTACATATAATTATATATGGAATTTAAGAAAGCGAGTAACAATATAATATTAGATAATTATTATCGCAAATTATATTTCACACCAGCTCTTTTTATGTATCAATGGACACCAAGGTTGTCTACTCAAATGAAGAGTATAAATGATCATTACAGTATTTTACCCATGCTATAAATGCTGTATTTGTTTTGCCAATGAGAAACAAGATTGGGAAAGTAATGAGATTCGTGTAAAACAATTCAGTATGAAAAAAAACACGTTTGCAAGAAAATGAAGTACGGAGAATTCCTCTTGCACACGCTTCCACCTTTGCCCCGTCGCTTGATCATTAGCGTGTTTTCGCTCTACACTCGCATCGTCCGACAATCTGCATATATATTGATCTCTTAGATTGTTTGCCAGCCTTCCTTGTCATCGATAGCACTACAAGGCAAGGTGTTCCAAATCCCCTACGACATTTTTTTTTAATGAATAGAATGAGTTTAAATCAATAGTATCAATTCAAAAACAACTAGACTTTGGTTGTGTCATGTTTGCTAACATCTCAAATATGCATTCACTGCGTCAATCTTTGATATTTAAGAGTTTGTTTTTCCATTCAAAGCTACACGGATCCGGAGCTCATTGGGTAAGAGACAATGGCATATTGATAACCAAAATGGTGTTCATGTCTTATTGCACAACAGACAATTAATTACGACGACCAAATATTTCAATAAAACATGCACTGAATACTGTATCAAAGCGTTGTAATGTAACATTACACCAACCAGCCTAAAAAGACTGACTTGTATTGGCAACACTAACCATTACTATCATCATCCTCTTCATCACTCTTAAGATTACCATCAACATTATCTCTCCCGCAAGGTGTGGACGTAAGCATCTGTACAACACCCGATAGAACAGCTTCCTGGTGCTCAAATAGGATGGGACGATACACAGACCACAGCAGCAGCAGCATCACCAGCGAGGCGAGAAAAAAAAGATATATTGCCAGGTTTCCCACGTTGTGAGTTGCTATTGCACTAATATTGCTGCTCTGAAAATGAGAGATCGGCTCGCCCTATGATTTACACGACGTAACTCTTGGTAATATATACTGGCACACCCCATGGATTCAGTCACCACAGGCTGGGAAAGAGTATCACCATACTATTTATGCACAACTGCATCTCTTAGCATGGAGACTCATAGATTGTCACCTAAATGGCCACATCTATAAACCAACAGACAGATATATATATATATATATATATATATATATATATATATATATATATATATATATATATATATATATATATATATATATTGAATAAATAAATAAAGAAAAAGAAAAAGAAATAAAATGCATGAATAGGCAGATAGATAAAGGTAGAAATACGAATACATAAATATAGCCAGATATATCAATGGTCGGATATGCATGAATATATAAAAACACTATTTAGTTCCCTTTTTCGATATACAGATAACTAGAAAAAGAGAAAGTTTATTTCCATTACCAATCGGACTGCAGTAGTTCTTTAGCCTCAGCAACGTAGTGAAACCGTTACTTTTCCAGCCTCGTAAGTCTAACGCCGGTGACTGCCGCCCTAGGTGTCCCTGTGCCGTTAACCATCGAGAGTTATAACGTGTAAATCATGGAACAAGACGACACCCCATTTTCAGCACAGCAATAGTAGTGCAACACCAACTCAGAATCAAACAATAAACACCACATGATCTCTCTGTCTCTGTCTGTCTTTCTGTCTCTCTCTCTCTCTCTCTCTCTCTCTCTCTGTCTCTGTCTCTGTCTCTGTCTCTCTCTCTCTCTCTCTCTCTCTCTCTCTCTCTCTCTCTCTCTCTCTCTCTCTCTCTCTCTCTCTCTCTCTCTCTCTCTCTCTCTCTCTCTCTCTCTTTTTTTTTTTTTTTTTTTTTTTTTTTTTTACATTTAATGATATTGTGCACAATTGAATTTGTCAGGAGCTTCAGCGGGGCAGCTGGGAACTATCTTTGACATATACATTAGCATATAGTTGACATACACTATAAATTATAAAGAATACTATATACATACAAATAGGAGTTTTTCTTATATGGATTACATTACATTTACTGATTGTTTTATCCACATATTTACAGCTGATTTAAAGTGTTGCATTGTGGTGGTGGTGTGTATCAGAATCTGCTGGACAAGGTGGTTCCACATTCTTGTGTAGTGTGGAATGAATGACCTGAGGTAAGTCTCTGTCCTGGCGAAAGGGACGGCGAGTTGGTTATCCCTGGTGGCGGCAGCCCAGGTGGTGTGACCATGAGGCTGTGCCCACGGCTGACGGAGCGTAGTCAGATGTGGGGCGCACTGCTTGTGAATCTTATAAATGACGCACAATCCTGCCACATCACGACGCTGCTGTAGGGGTTGCATGGGAGAAAGCGATTTGTCTGGCGGGACCTTCAGACGTACTAAGCGTTGTGCTCGGTTTTGGATCTTGTCAAGAAGGCCTAAGTATGAAGGGGGGCAGGACGACCAAGTGAGATGGGCATATTCCATGAGGGAGCGGACTTGAGCCGCGTACAGACTGGAGATTCCCTGGGAGTCGAGGAGATGTGATACCCGCCAGACACAACTAAGTTTCCAGGCGGCATTCCTGGCTATGGTTCTGACGTGGCCAGTGAAGGTCAGGGCGCTGTCCACTTCCACGCCAAGTATGGAGATGGAGGCCTGCAGGGGCAGCACCTTCCCGTCCAGTGAGATGGTAGGGATGAGAGTGCCAGGAGGAAGGTGTTGTCGGGAGACCAGCATCACCTGTGTCTTCTCTGGAGCAAGCTCTACTTGCCATCGGCGCCCCCATGAGACGATGGTTTGTAGAACATTATTGATGTGTGCGATGGTTTCTCGGTGGTCACTTCTGTCACAGAGGAATGTCAGGGTGCAGTCGTCGGCGAATGCATGCGCCTCTGGAATAAGCTGTAGCAGGTCATTGAAGAATGCATTCCAGAGGAGAGGGCCGAGAACACTACCCTGGGGGACGCTGGCAAAAATTGGATGTTCGTCCGATGTTTGACCATTTACCACCACTCTGAGGTATCTGCCCAGCAGGTAGTCTTGCAGCAGAAGGAGCAGATGACCGCGGACACCCAAGCTATTCAGTTTGGTGGTGAGGTCGTGATGCCACACCCTGTCAAATGCTCCAGCTATGTCTAGTCTAGAGCAATGACGAAAGTGTCCTTTCCTTGGTCTAGGGACTTGTGCCAGGTGGTGGAAAGCTGGAGTAACAGGTCTGCCGCTGATCTGTTCGTTCTGAAGCCAAATTGTTTGTTATTCAGCAGATGACGTGAAGCTAGAAAGGACGATATCTTGTTTGCAATGATGGCTTCAAGAATTTTACCAAGAACTGATAGAAGGGAAACGGGTCTATAGTTCTTGGTGTCAGTCCTTTTACCCTTTTTGTGTATTGCCACTACTCTAGCGCCCTTCCAGTCCTTCTAGTGGGCCACACTCCAACAGTGATGCATTGCTGGAAGATAGTGGTAAGGGGTGTCGCCAGCTGAGAGGCACAACGTTTTAGGATGTGAGGACTGATGTTGTCTGGTCCCAATGCCTTGTTTGTGTCAACTTGTGACAAACATTGTTGTACTTCTTTAGTAGTGATGGTGAAGGTGGAAAGGTTTGCGTTAGTAAGGACTGGCACAGGTGGAGTAGAGCGCTCAGGGTCAGGTACTGTCATCTTGTTAGAGAAGACAGACGCTAGTACCTCTGCCTTGTCCTTACTCTTGATGGCCACTGTACCGTCTGACATGTGAAGTGGTGGTATGTCATCATCTGTTGTCAAACCTTGGTGCTGTTTAAGTGTAGTCCACCAAGTCTTGCCACCCACAGATCGGCCACTGAGCTTGGTCTTCATGTCTTCTTGCCAGCGTCTTTGAGCCCATTTTTGCACTTGTTTCATTTTTGTACAAGCGTGTTTGTAGCGCTCCTTGTTAGAGTGGGTGTGGTGACGTGAGTATAGTCGCCACACACGACTCTTCTCATCAGCTCTCTCTCTCTCTCTCTCTCTCTCTCTCTCTCTCTCTCTCTCTCTCTCTCTCTCTCTCTCTCTCCTCTCTCTCTCTCTCTCTCTCTCTCTCTCTCTCTCTCTCTCTCTCTCTCTCTCTCTCTCTCTCTCTCTCTCTCTCTCTCTCTCTCTCTCTCTCTCTCTCTCTCTCTCTCTCTCTCTCTCTCTCTCTCTCTCTCTCTCTCTCTCTCTCTCTACACTGACAGACAGACAGACAGACAGACAGACAGACAGACAGACAGACAGACACACACACACACACACACACATCACACACACACACACACAGTCACACACACACACACACACACACACACACACACACACACACATACACATACACATACACACACACACACACACACACACACACACACACACACACACACACACACACACACAAACACACACAACCGTGCAGACTTGTGTTGAGGCTTTGCATTTTTTAACATGTCTTGCTAAGTTACGGAGTGCAGTCACCTCTCACGACTTAAAGGAAAACATTGTCAAGTTACGAGTCCTGCTTAAGCCTTATAATTTACGATTTCATCACAATGGTACTGTGCATAGAATGTACAGTGTTTTGTATGTGAACGTTATATCCTTCGTATAAATATCAAATAAATGGAAGCTATTAAATTATACAAAATATGTATTTACCTGTATGTATATATATATATATATATATATATATATATATATATATATATATATATATATATATATATATATATATATATATATATATATATATATATATATATATATATATATATATATATATATATATA
>JAXIVD010000487.1:129431-150757 GCA_036785275.1 Cancer borealis
GCTTGATATTGTGATTCCTAGATCTTTTTCCTTGTTCACTGCAGAAAGTAGTTTTCCATTCATTTGGTACTGAACGTGATCATTATTTCTTCCGATATGTAGTACCTTACATTTATCAACGTTAAATTTCATTTGCCATTTATTGGCCCAAGACGTTAGTCGATCAAGGTCTGATTGTAAGACTTCTCTGTCACTTGTCGAAGTTACTTTACTGGCAATTTTCGTATCGTCAGCGAATTTTGATATTTTGCATGAGATCCCATCATCTATGTCATTAACATATATCAGAAACAAAATAGGGCCAAGTACTGAACCCTGTGGTACGCCACTTTTTACGTTTAACCATTGAGAGGAGACACCGTTTAAGACTACTCTCTGTTTACGTTCAGAGAGCCAGTCCTGAAGCCAATTGTAGATGCTACCAGAGATACCGTGAGTCTTTAGTTTGTTAAGCAATCGTTGATGGGGAACTTTATCAAAGGCCTTTTGAAAATCCAGATATATGATATCTACTGCTCTGCTTTCATCGTACGTGTCAAAAACATTGTAAAAGAAGTCTAATAAGTTAGTTAGACATGAACGTTTATTACGGAAACCATGTTGTGAGGGTTTAATTATATCGTTGTCTTCAAGGAATTTCACCATATTGTCACGAATGATTGTCTCCATTAATTTACATACTACTGACGTCAGACTGATTGGCCTATAATTTCCGGGTTGTGACTTGTCTCCCTTTTTGAAGATTGGGGTTACATTAGCACGTTTCCAATCTGATGGAACTTTACCAATCCTTAAGGATTTATTGAATATGATTGCAAGCGGTTTACTGATCTGATGCTTGACCTCTTTCAAGATTTTCGGGGAAATTTTATCTGGTCCAGGGATTTTATTAGTTTTCATCTTATCGATTTTTTGTTCAACGTCATTTTCTACGATGAGTAAATCATTTAAGAAGTTTTCGGTTCTTCTAGTCTCGAGTGGTTGAAACGATGAACAATCCTCTTCTGTAAATACGGATGCAAAAAAGTTGTTTAGGATTGTAGCCATTTCATTTTCGTCGTTTGTGTGATTTCCTTGTCCTTTAGTAAGTGGACCGATATTACAGGTAAGGGCTTTTTTACTCTTAACAAAACTATAAAATTCTTTAGGATTAGATTTACATGATTCCGCTATATATTCTTCAAGGTTATTCTTGCTGCGCTTTATTAGTCTCTTAGTTTCGCGACGAACTCTGTCAAACTCAACTTTGTCATCTTGGTTTTTAGTTGATATATACTTATCGTACGCGTGTTTTTTGAGAGAGAGGCTGTTTTTTATCTCATCGTTCCACCATTTTGGTTTATTCTTCCTTGCTGAACGTCTGTAACGATACGGTACACATACTCTAATAGCTTCGTTCAGCTTTGTGGTAAAGGCCTCCCATGACCTATCAATATCTGATTCTGACTCTGACAACAGTTCACTCCAGTCAGTGTCTTCTAGAATTGTCCGCATTCTGGTGAAATTTGCCCTTTGGTAATTTGGTACCCTCTCCTTACTGTCATTTACTTTTATTTCCTTCATTTTCAAGTTGAACGTAATTATCCGATGGTCGCTTGAGCTGAAAACTGGGCCAACATTTACGTTGCTGACTATCTCTTCGCTTGTTGAAAGAATGAGGTCAAGGGTATTTAAGTCGCGCGTCGGTTCATGAACGTGTTGATGTAATTCGCTCTCTAATAAATTCGTGTACAGATCGTGTCCTGCATGTGATCTTAACGGATTTCCCCATCTCGTTACTGGCAAGTTAAAATCGCCCATAATGATTGTTTCACATTGACTAATTGTTTCGGAGATTGATTCGAAAAGCAAATGGTCAATTTCAGCGGGTCTTCCTGGTGGTCTGTAAATCAATCCAAGTATTTTTCTGCTCGGGTTACTCTTTAATTCGATGAAAACTGTGTCCACTCCGTTGATGGGTTCTGTTTTAAGGGAGATCGGATGGAGCGAGCTGTGAATATATAGGATTACACCACCGCCAATTTAGTTTTCTCTGTCACAGCTAAAAATTGTATAACCGGATAACTGAAATTCTGCAATGTAATCTCTGTTCGACGTGTCTAACCATGATTCTGTGACTCCTATGATATGGTACTGATCCATTGCGGCGAGAGCTTCAAGATCAGTGAATTTATTTCTGATGCTGCGAGCATTTACATAACAAACTTTAATATTCGGATCAGTAGCGTCATTAGCATTAGGATCAGTGGTGACGTTAGTAATTGGATCAGCTGTGACATTATTATTTGGCTCAGTGGTGGCATTACACGGAGAAACTATGATGTCTTTGCTGCTCTCGTCCGCTCGGCGTTTTTTGACCTATAAAGAAAAACTTTATCACTGAAAAGTCTGCCCAAGCGAGCATGCCCAACACTGTTCAGGTGCAGTCCGTCGTACTGGAAAAGAAGTGGGTTATTGTAAAAGTCATCCCACAGGTTTAGGAAGTCAACACCTTCCTGTGAACAGAGGGATTCGAGTCTGTGGTTGATGATGAGCGCCTTGCCGTAGAACCTCGGTTCAGCATCTATCTTGGGAAGAATGCCTGAAATAACAATGTTATTAGACTTTGTCCTGTACTGGCGGATCATCTTCCTGTACTTTTCAAGCAACTCCTCGGGTCTTGTGGATGACACATCGTTTGTTCCTGCGTGGATGATAAAAAGAGTGTTATTGTCTGCGTCGCTGGTGACCTCTTCGCATACATCTGTTATATCGTCAAGCCTGGCTCCTGGAATACAGTAACGCTTTCTGTTATTTGGAGCGCGTCCACTGAACTCAATCAGCTGCCCACGTAGGATGGAGTCACCCACCAACCTTGTCTCTCCTGTTTCCTCTTGTGTCGATCCGATCACCTGGAATGTGTTAAAAGTCTTGTATTAGTGGTTTTCTAGGGATTCTAAGAGCACCTCTAGGGTAGGGGGAGGTGGAGGAGGAGGAGGAGGAGGAGGAGGAGGAGGAGGAGGAGGTGGAGGAGGTGGTGGAAGAGGAGGAGGCTGAGAGCCTTGTCCCTCCAATCCCTTCCTGAGACGTGCTGAGTATCTGGTATCTGTGGTTTTCGTGGTTAGAGGTTCCCTAGGAATTATAGTAGGGCGCCCCCTGGAAACTCTCCAAGAATACGAGTCTTGGGAGGAGGAGCAGGAGGAGGAGGAGGAGGAGGAGGAGGAGGAGGAGGAGGAGGAGGAGGAGGAGGAGGAGGAGGAGGGGGGGGCGGAGGAGGAGGAGGAGGAGGAGGAGGAGGAGGAGGAGGAGGAGGAGGAGGAGGGGGAGGAGGTGGCGGAGGAGGCGGTGGAGGAGGAGGGGACGGAGGTGGAGGAGGAGGAGGAAGAGGAAGAGGATGAGGAGGAAGAGGAGGAGAAGGAGGAAGGGGGGGAGGGGGAGGAGGAGGAGGAGGAGGAGGAGGAGGAGGAGGAGGAGGAGGAGGAGGAGGAGGAAGAGGAAGAGGAGAGGGGGGAGGAGGAGGAGGAGGAGGAGGAGGAGGAGGAGGAGGAGGAGGAGGAGGAGGAGGAGGAGGAAGGAGTGGGGGCAGAGGAGGAGGAAGAGGGGGTGGAGGAGGAAGAGGAGGTGGAGGAGGAGGCGGTGGAGGAGGAGGCGGTGGGGGAGGAGGAGGAGGAGGGGGAGGCGGAGGCGGAGGCAGAGGAGAAGGAGGAGGGGGAGGAGGAGGGGGAGGACGAGGAAGGAGGGGCAGAGGAGGAGGAAGGAGGGGCAGAGGAGGAGGAAGAAGGGGCAGAGGAGGAGGAGGGAGGGGCAGAGGATGGGGGGGAGGAAGAGGAGGAGGAAGCTGGAGGACTGTCGGAGGTAGTGGAGGTGGGGGTGGAGGGGTAAGAGGAGGAGGTGAAGGCGAGGGAGGAGGTGGCGGTGGGTGAGGATAGGGAGGGTGAGGAGATGGAAGAGGAGAGGGTAGGAGAGAGATTAGCAGCGACTAATTCCCGTAAGGCTGCCAATTCCTCCCGTAAGGCTGCCATTTCGCGCTCCTGTAAACAGAGTCTACAAATTGTAGACTGTCGGAAAAATTTTTTGACAAATTTTTCTGAACAAGATTCGCACAATTTGATTGTAGACGGCATTCTGAAAGGCTGAGAAGCTTTTTTTTTTAATAACTTAAGACAAAAATTAAGGTATGCGATGAGCGTGGCTGGGTGTGTCAGCCGCGGGCAGGCTGTCCCCAGGGAATTCCTTGTGGCTGGCCGGGAGAGGTCAACAAGTAGGCCTAGTTTAGTCTAGACAAGGAAAAAAGCGGAACACAGCTTAACACAAAATATAATCACAGGCAAAATAAGTACAGTATAAATGAGTACAGATATACAATACAAAATAAATACAATATGTAGCACTGGTATATGAAAGACAATATGGTATGTGATCACTATGGATGTGAAGGGCTGTGTGATTTGTTTGTTTGACTCATACGAAAAATATTTAATTACGAAAGGTGTGTATGCTTTGTGTAATGCAAAGGTACACTTATCGCAACGAAGAAAGATGAATGCAGCGCGTGGGACGAGTGGATGTCTCCTATACACCACGTGTAGTTTTAGCACACGAGCGAGGTCAGGTCTAGCCTAGACGAGGTCACGGGAGGAGGAGGAGGAGGAGGAGGAGGAGGAGGAGGAGGAGGAGGAGGAGGAGGAGGAGGAGGAGGAGGAGGAGGGATTACAAGGGAACACAAACAGCCACAGACCCTAGGGTCCCTGCGAAGGCTGTTTGATATAATTACTCTACACTAACTACTTGAATTAGAGAAAGAATAGTAAAGTGGAAGGCTGCTACCCGCCCACCCATTCCTCCACCTGAAGCTGACAGGAAAAGAAGTGATACAGTATCCTACCAAGGGGATTCCATGTGGTGGACACCCTCACATCACACAAGTAATGCAGACAGATCAGGTTTAGTTTCACAGTTTTAGGTAATGGGAAAGAAAAATTAAAGTGTTTATCTTTTTTGTGAGTATTGTACAGTATCCCTAGGGTTGCAGCTTACAACCTAAAATGTACAATTTGTAATCATTGATAACAAAAACATCAAAATAAATAATAAAGCATACAAAATTCAATTATTTTCTACATCTTTGTCAACCATGATACTGTATTAAAAATTCCCATTAACTCGATTAACATACATTGTTAGATGGAGAAGAGAAAAACCTCCTCCAGTTCTGTAAAATATTTTTTTCTTTTCATTATTAGGCTTTACTCTTTATTGGCGTTGGAGGCTTGGTGACTTTGGGACACGGATAGATGTAGGTACTGTAGGTTCTGTGGCTGAGGGTTTGGTCGGTGAGGAGTCAGACCCACCTTTTTGTTACTTGCGATAATAGTTCACCCTTTTGATGTACTCTTGAACAAGGTCTTGAATCTTGATAGGGTTAATCTCTCCTGATTGATTGTGGCACACCTTCCGGACACACTTGCGCAAAATATCCTTATAATTATCCTTGTCAATAGTTTTCTTGTTATAGAATGGCATAAGGCTGAGTTTCACTTCTTCAATAACCCTCTCCTGTCGTTGAACTTTCTTAAGGAATCTCTTGTTCACTTGAAAACTAACTGCTGACCTTGGTATATCATCTTCATTACCTTCAACTTTTTTAACTGAACTTTTTAATTTCTTTCCTCTTTTATGTTTGTGAGGAGTGCTATGTTTGGGTCCCCCTCCTCCACCTCCTGCTCCTCCTCCACCACCTCTATATCCATCAAACAGACAATCAAACTTATCACTCACCTTTTTCAGTTCCTGCCTCATGCGTAATGGTGGAGTTGCTACTTTGGGTGCCACTACCACCTATGGGGACGCTTTTTCAACTGTTTCTGTCTGATCACTGCTACTGACCCGAGCCTCTTGCTGGAGAGAGCCAAGAGGCGATGGGAATTTTGTAGGTTCAAAAAGATCATACAAGTCTGGCTCAGGAGAGGATTCTGGTGGTGATCCAGGTGGGGAGTGTGGAACCCTTATAATAGGGGACTTTGCCCTTCCAACTAATTCATCAGATTCTGGAGGAGTACCCGAAGGAGTGTTAGGGCCTTTGGAAGGGGCAGGCGGCACTTTCTCCTCTTCCTCATCTCGCAGCGGGTTATTTATTGGTTTATTAGAGAGGGCGAATTTGAGAGCAGATTCTGGAGGTGTCTTGGGTCCCTGATATCTGATAGGAGGCTCAGGTGTGGTGCCTAGGTCTGGAGGCAACCAAGTGTTACATTCATCTTCAGAGTCTGAGATGAGGATAGGTTCCTGAGGTGGAGGCGTGACCATGATCACATCTAAATCTATGACTTCTGGTGTCTTGGGTGTCTTCTCCTTGTTGCACATTTCAGCCAACCGGTCATGAAACCACATGGGCTCGTCCTCTCCCTCTTTTTCTTAGCGAATGGACGAGGAAAAGGACGAGGAGGAGGATTATGCAGGGAGATAATAATGATAATGAATAATACTATTAGTAGTAGTGATAATAATGATAATAATAATAATAATTATAATAATAATAATAATAATAATAATAATAATAACAATAATAATGACAACAATAATAATGATCATTATAAAACTACTTTTGATATTACTTTTTTTCATCATTATTTACATCATTACTAGTTATTAACCATAATGATGATAATAATGATCATAATATTAATCATAATAGAAACTAGAGTATTAATGATAATAATAATAATAACAATAATAATAATAATAATAATAGTAATAATAATAATAATAATAATAATAATAATAATAATAGTAAATAGAAATGCTGGGTGACCATGACCCCAAAACCACTCACCCAGCATACCCAAGGTGCTCGCTTCAGTTTGGGTAGTTGCTACAAAACACATTGTCTTGTGGTCCGAAGACAATCTGAGCCATCGAGTAAAGGATAATGCCTGATGAGTCTTGTACCACAGATTTTGTGCTGTTGCTGTAATAGGAGCTGTGAAGTAGAGTAGCTTGTTTAAGATCTTCTCATCCCCCTCCAAGAGGGCTCTTTTCAGTTCTGCCACAGACAGATCTTGGGCACACCGCTTGGCAAACACATTTCCTGTGTTTAAAGCTGCCTGCCTACGCAGCATATTTGTACACACAAATGTGAATGAATGGTGGGTCACAAAACCATGTGCACGGTCGAGTCTCATCAGATGGTGAAAGTATTCTGCCAAAGTCGGGCTAGCTCGCAGTTGCGGCTAGGTGTAGTCTCCTTTTCTATAGGGAAAAAGATCCAGAAAATGCCTTGCTGAAGTAACCTGTTGTGAACTCTGAAATTGGTCGTTGATATATAGTAGGCCATTGAACATTTGCTTGTTGGTTCTCAGCGTGAAGAGCCGACTCTTCGTTTACAGCAGAAACTTCCTCTTGTGGTATGTTGTGTGCAGAGGGGTCAATTCGGGGAATGGATTGTACAATTCAATCCTCTGGGTACATTAATGCGTTATGTGTGAATACCTGAATGAGCTGATAATCTTCGTTGTTTTCCTTGAGAAATTGGAATGCAGCAATCAATTTGTCTCTTCTCACCAAGAAAGATCTATCTGTGATAGTCTCATTGGGGCTTCTTAGCACAATTACTTGCAAATCCTCGGGTATGCGGAGCAATACATGTAAGAGATGTCCTTTTGGAAGCTGGTGGTGTGACCTCTTGATGCTTGCGATCTATCCATCTTGTAAATGGCGATGATGGGGTAAATCAGTAATCTCGCTGACTTTTCAACGAGTGTGAGGTAGAAATAGGTAGTAAAGGAGGTACGAGGTACGAGATAGGAGGTAGGAGGGAGGTAGGAGGTAGAAAGGAAGGTAGGAGGTAGAAAGAGAGATAGGAGATAGAAAGGGAGGTAGGAGGTAGAAAGGAAGGTAGGAGGTAGAAAGGGAGGTAGGAGGTAGAAAGGGAGGTAAAAGGGAAGTAGGAGGGAGGTAGGAGGTAGAAAAGGATATAAGAACATTAGAAAATAAGGAAGCTACAAAAGGCCCGGAGGCCTGCATTAGGTAGTTCCTGTTAATCCTAACCCCCCCTTATTACCTACACCCACCTCCCATCCCCATCCATGAAGTCGTCTAGTCCTCTCTTAAAACTCTCTATTGTCTTTGCACTAACTACCTGCTGAGGTGAGGTCTGACTAACGCTAAATATAGTTTCAAAATTACCTCAGCACTTCTACTTTTAATAGTTCTAGTAATGAATCCTAACAACCTATTAGCCCTATTTCTAGCCTCAATGTATTGTTTTCTGGGACGGAGGTCTGAGGTAATCTGAACACCCAAATCCCTCACATTCTGACCTATTCAGCATTACCCTGTTTATATTGTTCCTGTTTTGAGAAATTTCCCTTCCAATATTCATTACTTTACACATGTCAATATAAAAATCCATCTGCCACTTAACCACCCACTCGTTTAACCTATCTAGGTCCCCCTGCAAGTCTTTTACATCAGACTCTGATTTAATAATCCTGCCTATCTTAGAATCATCAGCAAATTTACTAATATCATTACTAATCCCATTGTCTAAGTCGTTAATGTATATTATGAATAATAATGACCCTAATACAGATCCCTGTGGCACTCCACTTGTTACCCACCCCCAATTATAATTGAAACCATTAATTTTGACCCTTTGCTGCCTATTGCTTAACCATGATCTAATCCAGCGGAGAACTTTCCCATCAATCCCATGCGCCCTAACCTTATTTAGTAGTCTATCATGTGGAATCTTATCAAATGCTTTACTGAAGTCTAGGTATATAATATCGTAATTCGCATCATTATCTGCTTCCTCATAAACATTCCTATAAAAAGTTAATAAGTTAGTGAGACATGACCTACCCTTGCTGAACCCATGTTGTGAATCATTTATCAAACTAAACTTTTCCAACTTTTCTTATTTCCAATAATAGACTCTAGTAATTTACCTACAATTGAAGTCAGACTGACGGGTTGGTAATTAGACATTAATGCTCCATTTCCCTTCTTAAAAATCGGAACTACGTTCGCTTGCCTCCACATTGAAGGAACCTCCCCTAAATCCACTGATTTCCTGAAAATATTAACTAACGGCTGGCTAACTACCTCTTTTCATTCTTTAATTACCCTGGGATAAACTTCATCTGGACCTGGTGATTCAAACTTCTTCATTTTATCTGTCTCCCTTACCACTAATTCCCTAGTTACTTCAACATCTATTAGCTTATCGCTTTCCTCTCCGCTAAATATTTGCTCGCAAACTGGAACTATGTTTTTGTCTTCCTTAGTAAAAACACTTAAGAAGTAATCATTAAGAACCTTACCCATATCCTCCCCCGAACTTACCATCTCTTCCTGACTTAATTTCAACGGATCCACCAATTCCCAGCTTTTTGTCCTATATACTTGGAAAAATCCTTTAGAGTCAGTTTTAACCTGGCTAGATACCTTAATTTCGTATTGTTTCTTTGTGTTAGCTTCTTAACTGATCTAGATAATTCAATATACTGTTCCCTATAGTTATTCTGTCCTGCCTTAACCTTATATATATATATATATATATATATATATATATATATATATATATATATATATATATATATATATATATATATATATGTTTCTTTTTAGTCCTATTATATACTTTAATATTTTAGTCATCCATTTTGGATCGTTCCTACGTGATCTTATCGCCCTGTATGGAATATTTAGTTTCTGATCTGCAATCAAGTTGTCAAGGAAAAATGTATAAGCCTCCTCAGCCTTGACCTCACTGATTCCCCCTCTTGTAAAAACCTGATCTGACCTCCCTTCATCCTCTTTCCTCCCCTCTGAGTCTAACCTGACCTCACCTACCCCCTCAATCGGAATCCAGCTAATCCCCTCCAGGTGTCTTTTTAATCCCTCATAACTAGCCTTTCTAAAGCCAGATACCCTATGCTTATTGACAATCCCAACGTCTTTTTCCCCTTTTAGGATAAACCTAATTTCACAATGATCGCTGTTACCTAACTGCCCCCCAACCTCTGCTTCCTTAACTAAATCATCTCAGTTGGTTAGTATTTAATCTAGAATATTATCACCTCTAGTAGGTTCTCTGATTATCTGGTATAAAAAGTTATCCTGAACTAACTTTAACAAATCCTCAGCTTCATTATCACCTACCGTTAGTTCCCAGTCAATGTTCTTTAAATTAACATCACCCAATACACATAACTGTTCATACTTACATGCCCTATTAATCTCCTGCCATATAGGAATAGAATCTCCTCTACTCAAGCATGGAGGCCTATACACTACATCCAAAACTGTTTTTCTGGCTGCTTCCCTAACTTCCACCCATATGGATTCTACCCTGTCATCTATTTCAATCACATTATTTACACTACATTGCAATGTGTCCCTAACATAAAGTGCTATTCCTCCTTCTTTCCTTCCTTTTCTATCCTTGTGAAAAAAAAACTTGTACCACTCTATTTTTACTTCTGGACCAAATATCTTCCCTGACATATCCAACCAAGTTTCTGTTAAAGCAATAATATCGAACATTTCTACACTAGTCAACCCTCTAAGGAAGTCTATTTTATTTACAATACTCCTGCAGTTTGTATAGCAAACTTTCAAGCCACTACTTTTCTTCTTAACATTGTCATTACTCATGTCTCTGGTTATCTTCCCCTTACCGTCTATTTGAAAAAAGCCCGCAGGACATTCATTTACCTCTACATCCTCCCTAAAAAATCATGACTCCCCAGGTCCCTCTGGAGGCTCCTGGCCAGAGCCCCTGTTCCCCATCCTATCAGACACCTCTCCTATTCCTGCCCCAGGAAGACACACACACATCCTCCTCTCATTGTCCTTGGCACAAAACAACCTGCCTAGGCCCCTCACCTGACTGTCCCCAACAACAACAATTTTACCTTTTTTTCCTTTTTTATCTGAGGACCCATTCAGCGCCTCCAAATATATAATTTATTCAAGGAATCACACTTTTAAAATTAAAAAAATTTTAAATCCTATAAAAAGGTATTCTTTATTTTTAAAATTATGAAAAACATTTGAAATCGTTTAAAAGAAGATATTATTTATCTTAGTATAATAAATTGTGCGCAATTGCACGTAGGTATTCTACTTCATTTCTTTCCCCATATTCAGAAACAATTTTTTATATTCTTTCATCTGCTTTTCTGTATTTTAGTAATTTGATTTGAGGTTCTTGTCCAGCTAAAAGTTTCTCGAAATATTAATCTCGTCTCGTTTGGACTCGTTTAAGACCATGGAGGAAGTTTCATATTGATGGATGCAACATTCTTAGTTCGCTTCGTAGTCGTCTGTTGCTGCTTCTGCATGGTTATTGGTTCTATCTTCTCCTTGTAAAGTTCGTTGGTACATGTTCCACATCTGTGTGGGAAACAATGGTTGTCTTCCCCAGTTCCACTCCGATGTGGACGACTAATATAATTATCTTAAAACCAATTTAAAAGCGGAACCAAAAATTCCTCAGGCAAGGCCGTCGCAATAGCATCCACGTGACGGTCAATATCATCATTTGGTACAAAAGAAAGTGCCATTACCATTTTAGCATTTAACGCAAAATCGGGAATACTATTATATGAACCCATGAGACCCATACTTTTGATTTGTTTTAGTAAGTTTTACGAGAAATGGAACAGACAGCCTCTAATTTCTGCATTAGGAAAGCTGGTTTTCATGGTTGCAAAAGCTCCATACTCAAAATCACAGCTTATGACATCGGGGTGTGCATTTGGTACCATCTTCTTAACCATTTCAATCATTCTCATATAAGTTACACTTTGCTTATTCTGTAAGACTGCATATAGTACAGGGAGCACGCCTCCATGTTTCTTAACCAGAATTATATATACTTGATGAAATAAATGTGGTGCTATCGCAAATGTTCCATCGACATACCTAATTCTTGAAGTTGCTAGATGTTCCAACCAGCTCTCTCTTCCAAAAATAAAAATTCTATCGATGCCCGTTCCTCTATCCATCAAACAAAATTTGTTCTCTATTCCTGGTGCCGGCTTATATGTTTTGTATTCGTGAGGCAATTCTAACTCTTGAATAGAACTTGGATTTTCAGAAACTTTGTTGACTTCATCCCGTTTCCGCCGATTTATTTTACGCATTGCTTGCCTATTAGGTAATTGTGCAAAGCCAGCTTGAGACATATTTTCTATGCACATGTTAATAATAATGCTTGAAGGCTCACATGTCTTCTCAGCTCGATGTCTTGCATCTGTTTTTGCCTTTTCCACCTCGACTTCAACTGCAGATGGGGGATGGGTATGTTCGTTAATCTTCTTAATTACGGTTTCCTCAAATGTATGAATTCTGGCAAAGACATCTATTATAGCTGAATAGTCTGGCGCTGAAACGCCAGCGCTGAATAGTCTAGCGCTGAAACGGCGGCGCTGAATAGTCTGGCGCTGAAACGGCGGCGCTGAAACACCAGCGCTGAAGCGGCGGCGCTAAAACACCGGCGCTGAAACGGCGGCGCTGAATCGTAACGTACCCATCTACTCTGAAAATGCGGCGCTGAACTGGGCCATTCCTTTAGTAGATCTGTAGTAATCCTGCGAATGTGCAGATGATCCCAGAGTTTTTCGCAATTCACTGAATCAAATGCCTTCTTAAGATTAACATAGGTTTCAAGCACCTTGTTTAGTCAAACTTTTCAATCTCTGCCTATCAACTTCCCCCTATCCTTCTAGCTGGAAGTATGCCTACATACATCCTTTTCCCAAAAAAAGTGACTGCTCCAATCACTCAAACTACCGTCCGTCTCTCCTTAATAGAAAGATTCAGAGGCATTTATCCCCTCTCAACCTTTTATCTGATCGTCAGTATGGCTTTCAATCTGCACGCCCTACTGGCGATCTTCTTGTTTTCATGACTGACTTTTGGTCATCCTCTTTTGGGAGTTTCCTTCATCTATCCACTAGACAAAATCTTCCAGACAACTATACCCACTTCTTGATGACACACATCTATCTTCCTCTTCTACACTGAACATTTTTGGGCTACCCTTTACTATAACTGAACTGGAATTCTCCTCTCTTGCTAAATCCGCTTCCAATTTTTCTTGCCCGTTCTTGTTGCTAACTTTGTACAGGGGTCCCATCTTGCATCTCACGTATATAGGAGGCCCTACGCATACAAGATTGAGTTAAAAGCATTTCGTTGTATTAACTCGCCTCTAACTGACTGTCTTCAACCCCTTAAACTCTGCGGCCATGGCGCATCTCTTAATATCTTATGCCGTTTTTTTCTTGTTAACTGCCCTGCGTTCAGTAAGGCCCCCTATTCGGCTTGCCACCCGAGGGAGGTGTCTTAAGGCGTGGTCACTCTAGCTTCTGATATCGCTGGGTATATGGCTGGATTGGCCAGCCATTTACGTTGCATTGGCTACTGAATCTTGCTGCACCGAACTAGCTGTCAGAACGGTCTTCACTGGCATGTTTTGCAAGCGCCTAGCGTTTATTCAGTATATATGCAACGAAAATAAATATTGCATTTCAATTTTTCAATGACGTTTTATGAGTATGAGTAAAATAGGATAGACGACCATACAAGAAAACACCCAAATATACAATTGAATTTGATGCAAATATGCAAAGATAGCATTTCCTTCTCGCATGACATATATGTAACGGTGAAAGAGGTCACAAGAAGAAGAAGAAGAAGACCAAAATAAACCTTTCTACAAAGGCCAAAAACATGAATAGTTCAATTCATTGGTCCCATGACGCTATTATAAGTCTCATGGAAAAAGTTCATGACCAGAAGAAGAAGAGAAGTGCCTTCATAATAGCTTGTGTTGTTGTTATGATCAGCTGATTCCGCAAGGCGAGTGGTTCTACTTGTGAGTGTGACCAGGCTGGTAGTCGTATCGCTGTAAAGGCAGGGAAAACGGATGCCAGTCAAGCATTAGCAATATCTAGTGTGACAATAGCTTTACTGAACGCAGGGCTGCTCTTCTGAACTTGCTAGCTGCATGCTTCCCTCCTCCCGTGGTCTCGCTGCACACGATATTCTACTCGCTCTCATCCCTTTTCTGTCTTAATAATTTATGCAAGAGTTGACCAGTATCTTCACCCTTCTTCCTGAATCTTATTTCTCATCTTTTTCAGAAGAAATCAATCGAGCACAATATCCCCAGCTAAAACAAGCTAAAAATGAAGGCGAGATAGCTTACTTTCGCCATACAAAACTTATGATAAAAGAAAAGAAGGCAAGTGAGAACATAATGAAAGTGAACAAATCCCGCTTGTCGCCAGACCCTGTAAAGAGAACAGTAGGAAAAATAGAGGCTGGGGGTGGAGGTCCAGTTTAGTATGAAAGGTGTCTTGAAACTCCTCCTTTGAAAAAGTTCAAGTTATAGGCAGGCGAAAAATCAGACAAAGGAAGAGAGTTCCAGAGTCTACAAGTGAAAGGAATGATAAAATAAAGATACTGGTAAGCTCCTGCATTAGAAAGATGGACAGAATAGAGATGAGAAGAAGTAGCAAGTTTTGTGCAGCGAGGCCGCAGGAGTGGTGGTGGCATGCAGTTAGTAAGTTTAGAAGAGCAGTCAGCATAAAACTAGCGGTAGAAATGAAATACAGATGCAACATTGCGTCGGTGACTTAAAGAATCAAGATAGACAGTCACGAAATAACGGTTTAACCTGGGGGGGGGGGGGGGGGAAGGGGAAGTCTGCCCTGACAGTCCTCCCCCAACCTAGTCTAACCTATCGTAGCCTAACCTAGCCGGGGAGTTTCGCCTCTCTCTGGTCACCTCCTCCAAACTAAACAAATCATACAAATCAACGTATTTCAAATTACAATAAATACCTTAATTAAAATTAGATGATCTAGCCTCCAAAAATGTTCCTTTGAAATCCGACACCGTAATAGTTGTAGTGTTTGCTACGCTTTTTTGGAGTAATTATCGGTATCTACCACATTACCACAGATGTTTTCTCTATCAGAGCTGGCCGGCCACTTACAATGTCTTCGGGAAGACATCGTGTAAATATAGGAAATAAATTCCCCCATTATCTTTAGAATGAAAATGCACTATAATAGTTATAGACACAACCACTGCACACACAACCCATGGCCGCCATTATGAGACTGGTATCTAAGCATTTGTAAGTCCACAATAATGAAGCTGTGCAATAGTACCGATTATTCTGTGAAATTTCTAAAGAGATTCTGTGGACACACTAAAGCCGTCCCCCTAATAATAAAACCACCACAAACTTGTTGTACATTAGGCCGGGTACACACACGCGAACAGAACATCGTAACGTAACTCCGTCGTGTAACAAAAACGTCAGTGTGGATGGGACCTCGTAACGTCACTGCGTAACATCCGAGCGAACATTATGTTTCGCATCGAGGTTCCCTCCCGGTCCACCAATTGTGGTTTTTTGCACGTCGCATCAAAGGATGTTAGGATAGTGGCCCTGATTTTCTATTTCCGCATAAAAAAAATCGATAGGGACTAATCAAATTAACTTTGAGCTAAAAAATGTATATGAAAAAGTTCAATCACTTTACCAATAGTACCTACACTAGGGTGGATAATTTTTACACTTTTTTCGACTTTTTCCCTTTTGGGTACTGCTAATAATCATTGGTACACCTTGTAAATGACATATTCAAAGGCCGATTGATATAGGATCATATCTTCTGCTGCCCCAAGTAGTTGGAAAAAATTAAAAACATGGAATTTTTTCAGTATTTTATATTAAAAATTCCTAAAATTCTACGAGCTTGTCTGTAATTTAGAGGTAATTATAATATGCAAACTAATGACCTATATATCATTTGTGCAAAGGTACATCAATATACTATAAAATCTTCCTCTGCCCCAATTAAAATCAATATTGCATATTTATAGGAACGGCAAAAAACACTGCAACTATGACTTCTTGCGCTGAATTTATAATAATGTATATTTTCTGTTTTCAGTCTATTATTTTATCAAATAGAATATAGCTTTTCGCTTATTTTTTTTCTCATTTTGTATTGAAGAAAAAATTACCCAGAACTCACCACGAAGAAGTGGCTGTATTTCGAGTTCCACCCTACTCCAACCCGACCGTCGTTCCGATCACCCTACCACTGCTGGAACTATTTACGAGCTAAATTCTTTTTTGTTTCAAATCTTGGCATCTGTTGGCATAAAAAGAAAATTGTTGATTCAATAAATCCATCCCGGCTGCTTCTCCCACAAACTTTCTCAGAAGCCTCCGTAACAAGCTTAATGTGACGTTCCACTGTTTGAATGTGACACGGAGTAGCTTTTGCTTGATAACTTGGAACATCTCCTGTACGAATGAATTCCATGATATTTTCCATCTTTATGTTCTTTGTAAGAAGAGGTTCTAGCAGCTCCATGTCATAATATGACTAAGCATTGAAATGCAGAGTGGGCACTTTCAAAGTTCTCACAATCTGGTGCTGTGCTTCGTGCCTTCAAGATCCTCCTCTCTTATGTGATCTTTCTCGTCGTGAATCATATTTATTAGAATATATTCATGGTGACCGTAGTAAGCATTTCGTTGAATAACTAGTTTTACTATTTCTGTGTTCTGCAGTCCAATTTTTCAACTCCGACTATTGTTTATTCAGTATATATGCAACGAAAATAAATATTGCATTTCAATTTTTCAATGACGTTTTATGAGTATGAGTAAAATAGGATAGACGACCATACAAGAAAACACCCAAATATACAATTGAATTTGATGCAAATATGCAAAGATAGCACAAAGGGCAAGATGGCACACTCTCGTTGGCTCACAACTGCTAACAGATTTCTCCGACTCTACATGGCTACAGATAATCCATCAAATTAGTTTGTGACAATTATCAAATTCATCATGACTGTTTATGCTCCAATGTGGTTCATCATCAAATGGAACCCTTCAGTAACAAAAGCTGCTAAGTACCTTCATGAAACAATAGTCGGAGTTGAAAAATTGGACTGCAGAAAACAGAAATAGTAAAACTAGTTATTCAACGAAATGCTTACTACGGTCACCATGAATATATTCTAATAAATATGATTCACGACGAGAAAGATCACATAAGAGAGGAGGATCTTGAAGGCACGAAGCACAGCACCAGATTGTGAGAACTTTGAAAGTGCCCACTCTGCATTTCAATGCTTAGTCATATTATGACATGGAGCTGCTAGAACCTCTTCTTACAAAGAACATAAAGATGGAAAATATCATGGAATTCATTCGTACAGGAGATGTTCCAAGTTATCAAGCAAAAGCTACTCCGTGTCACATTCAAACAGTGGAACGTCACATTAAGCTTGTTACGGAGGCTTCTGAGAAAGTTTGTGGGAGAAGCAGCCGGGATGGATTTATTGAATCAACAATTTTCTTTTTATGCCAACAGATGCCAAGATTTGAAACAAAAAAGAATTTAGCTCGTAAATAGTTCCAGCAGTGGTAGGGTGATCGGAACGACGGTCGGGTTGGAGTAGGGTGGAACTCGAAATACAGCCACTTCTTCGTGGTGAGTTCTGGGTAATTTTTTCTTCAATACAAAATGAGAAAAATAAATAAGCGAAAAGCTATATTCTATTTGATAAAATAATAGACTGAAAACAGAAAATTTACATTATTATAAACTTAGGGCAAGAAGTCATAGTTGCAGTGTTTTTGGCCGTTCCTATAAATACGCAATATTGATTTTAATTGGGGCAGAAGAAGATATTATAGTATATTGATGTCCACGCGCCCAAAAAACTATCGGCACCCCAGGGAGCGATGAAGTACGAAATCATTCGCATTAGTTCATTCGGTAAGATTGGCATGCCTGCCTCATTCATAAAAAACGGTGGAATTGCCGTTAGTACCCTATTGTTCTAATGAATAGTTATTTTTGTCGGTAAAATATTATTTACACGTAAGAACACAAATGAAGGTCACGAGAGCGATAATTAAAATGTTAAGTTCAAAGCTATCAAGAAACTGGACGGAATAAGCAAATTTTATGAGAGAATTGTGCGTCATGAACTGGTATTCTATATTTCATTTGAGTCATTCTGAAGTTAAGCTTCTCAATATTATTGGGAAATAAATAGCAGTGTGGTAGATATATAATATAAACATCACTTTTCTTAAGTGGCATTGCAAAACTATCACGTATTGAATGGGATCACTTGAAACGAGAATTGAGTAATGAACCCTGATTCGAACTTTTTTTCGAAACACCCTGAGTTTAAGCAAACGATGTCAATATCGTTGGGAAATTTTTATGTAGTGTATCAGTCACAATGGAAACCTCACCAGAATCACGTCAAACCATCATCGTCCTTCACGAAGAAGGGCGAAGCAATGGGGAGATCGCCAGGCGACTTGAAATATCCAAGCACACCGTGGCTAGATATTACTGAGTGACAAATGCAACATCAGTGGCAGTCAGTGCTACCAACAAATATGTCATTTTCCATAAATATAAGATCCTGTCTGATAATGTTTCCTACGGTAGGGGTGCCGATAGTTTTTTGGGCGCATGTACCTTTGCACAAATGATATATAGGTCATTAGTTTGCATATTATAATGACCCCTAAATTATAGACAAGCTCGTAGAATTTTAGGAATTTTTAAAATAAAATACTGAAAAAATTCCATGTTTTTAATTTGTTCCAACTACTTGGGGCAGCAGAAGATATGATCCTATATCAATCGGCCTTTGAATATGTCATTTACAAGGTGTACCAATGATTATTAGCAGTACCCAAAAGGGAAAAAGTCGAACAAAGTGTAAAAATTATCCACCCTAGTGTAGGTACTATTGGTAAAGTGATTGAACTTTTTCATTTAAATTTTTTAGCTCAAAGTTAATTTGATTAGTCCCTATCGATTTTTTTTATGCGGAAATAGAAAATCAGGGCCACTATCCTAACATCCTTTGATGCGACGTGCAAAAAACCACAATTGGTGGACCGGGAGGGAACCTCGATGCGAAACATAATGTTCGCTCGGATGTTACGCAGTGACGTTACGAGGTCCCATCCACCCTGGCGTTTTTGTTACACGACGGAGTTACGTTACGATGTTCTGTTCGCGTGTGTGTACCCGGCCTAATGTACAACAAGTTTGTGGTGGTTTTATTATTAGGGGGACGGCCTTAGTGTGTCCACAGAATCTCTTTAGAAATTTCACAGAATAATCGGTTCTATTGCACAGCTTCATTATTGTGGACTTACAAATGTTTAGATACCAGTCTCATAATGGCGGCCATGGGTTGTGTGTGCAGTGGTTGTGTCTATAATTATTATAGTGCATTTTCATTCTAAAGATAATGGGGGAATTTATTTCCTATATTTACACGATGTCTTCCCGAAGACATTGTAAGTGGCCGGCAAGCTCAGATAGAGAAAACATTTGGGGTAATGTGGTAGATACCGATAATTACTCCAAAAAAGCGTAACAAACACTACAACTATTACGGTGTCGGATTTCAAAGGAACATTTTTGGAAGCTGGAACATCTAATTTTAATTAAGGTATTTATTGTAATTTGAAATACGTTGATCTGTATGATTTGTTTAGTTTGGAGGAGGTGACCAGAGAGAGGCGAAACTCCCCGGCTAGGTTAGGCTACGATAGGTTAGACTAGGATGGGGGAGGGCTGTCAGGGCAGACTTCCCCTTCTCCCTCCCCCCCAGATTAAAACGTTATTTCGTGACTGTCTATCTTGATTCTCTAAGTCACCGACGCAATGTTGCATCTGTATTTCATTTCTACCGCTAGTTTTATGCTGACTGCTTTTCTAAACTTACTAACTGCATGCCACCACCACTCCTGCGGCCTCATTGCACAAAACTTGCTACTTCTTCTCATCTCTATTCTGTCCATCTTTCTAATGCAGGAGTTAACCAGTATCTTTATTCTTTCATTCCTTTCACTTGTAGACTCTGGAACTCTCTTCTTTTGTCTGATTTTTCGACTGCCTATGACTTGAACTTTTTCAAAGGAGGAGCTTCAAGACACCTTTCATACTAAACTGGACCTCCACCCCCTGCCTCTATTTTTCCTACTGTTCTCTTTACAGGGTCTGGCGACAAGCGGGATTTGTTCACTTTCATTATGTTCTCACTTGCCTTCTTTTCTTTTATCATAAGTTTTGTATGGCGGAAGTAAGCTATCTCGCCTTCATTTTTAGCTTGTTTTAGCTGGGGATATTGTGTTCGATTGATTTCTTGTGAAAAAGATGAGAAATAAGATTCAGGAAGAAGGGTGAAGATACTGGTCAACTCTTGCATAAATTATTAAGACAGAAAAGGGATGAGAGCGAGTAGAATATCGTGTGCAGCGAGACCACGGGAGGAGGGAAGCATGCAGCTAGCAAGTTCAGAAGAGCAGCCCTGCGTTCAGTAAATCTACGGTCACATTAGATATTGCTAATGCTTGACTGGCATCCGTTTTCCCTGGCTTTACAGCGATACGACTACCAGCTTGGTCACACTCACAAGTAGAACCACTCGCCTTGCGGAATCAGCTGATCATAACAACAACACAAGCTATTATGAAGGCACTTCTCTTCTTCTTCTGTTCATGAACTTTTTCCATGAGACTTATAATAGCGTCATGGGACCAATGAATTTAACTATTCATGTTTTTGGCCTTTGTAGAAAGGTTTATTTTGGTCTTCTTCTTCTTCTTCTTCTTGTAACCTCTTTCACCGTTCCATATATGTCATGCGAGAAGTAAATGCTATCTTTGCATATTTGCATCAAATTCAATTGTATATTTTGGTGTTTTCTTGTATGGTCGTCTATCCTATTTTACTCATACTCATAAAACGTCATTGAAAAATTGAAATGCAATATTTATTTTCGTTGCATATATACTGAATAAACGCTAGGCGCTTGCAAAACATGCCAGTGAAGACCGTTCTGACAGATAGTTCGGTGCAGCAACAATCAGTAGCCAATGCAACGTAAATGGCTGGCCAATACAGCCATATACCCAGCGAAATCAGAAGCTAGAGTGACCACGCCTTAAGACACCTCCCTCGGGTCGCGAGCCGAATGGGGGGCCTTACTGAACGCAGGGCAGTTAACAAGAAAAAAACGGCATAAGATATTAAGAGATGCACCATGGCCGCAGAGTTTAAGGGGTTGAAGACAGTCAGTTAGAGGCGAGTTAATACAACGAAAAGCTTTTCACTCAATCTTGTATGCGTAGGGCCTCCTATATACGTGAAATGCAAAATGGGACCCCTGTACAATGTTAGCAACAAGAAGGGGGAGAAAAATTGGTGTAGACGACACAGAACAACTAACTTCTTGGAAGCGGATTTAGCAAG